>LS056672.1:0-11909 GCA_900241095.1 Acartia tonsa
CCCCCCCCCCCCCCCCCCCCCCCCCCCCCCCCCCCCCCCCCCCCCCCCCCCCCCCCCCCCCGAACAATGTATGCAAAATTGAGATGGATGGGGTCACTTGACTGACATTACAACAGGTGCAGCTCTCTACATGGACGGAATTGATTGATTGATTTACTTTACATACCTACTTTATATGCACTAGAAAGCACAAACATATGTCTCATACATGTAAATGACTTAATTAATTGACTATTTGTCAAAATTAATCTTAAACATTTGTTTGAGAATTTTTAGAAGCTGTTAGTTGCATTCAAATGTAAAACACAAAAGCAGTTTATATTGCCAAAAAATGAAGTCATACAACATTAATGACCAATGATAGGCCAGTATACACTTTACCATTGGTCAATTCCAATGTTAGCCTATTATTAGTCAATTAAATTGTATGACGTCATTTTTTATTAGGCACTATAAACTATACTTCAAAAACACAAGAAAACATCTAAAAGTCAAAGACCTTTTTATTATAAATGGTCAAAAACTTAATATCTTTTTTGTTTATCTTATTAGTATTCTGTGGGGTTATGCTATATTTAACAAGGATAACAAAAACTCATGAAAACGTTGCTCAAAAACCTTATTCAATCGTCAAAGGAAACGTCTTTTAAAAATCAAAATTTAAGTTTAATTATAATATGTAGAAATTAGAATCGAAAAGGTTTTAACAAAGAGAGAGGGGACAATGGGCTGAGCTGTCAGTCCCCAAAGTAATGACTATGGGGACTTGCGTGAATTTGGATTTTTGATTCATAAAGTTTAGTGTTCAAACGATTTAACCACTAATTTCAATCTGCAGAAGAGGTAATTTTGTCTTCAATCGTTGGGGATGTACTGGTACATCAATTTATTGGCCATTGTCTTATCCGTCTAGATCCCTGATATTTTAACGAATTTATTTCTTAGTACTGGGTAGCTACTAAAGTCCAGATTAAAATTTAAATTTTTGCTATCCGTTACGGACAAACCTTATTACATAAAAGTTTTATTTTAATAATGTATCATTGTATTATCCTTTTTGTTGACATAAGTAAAATATGGCAGAATTTTCTCTTCAGTTTCCACTAAAAATATCATAAATAAAAAAGAAGATTTTATTTGTTTTAGGCTTAGTAGGGATATTTGTCTCAGATAATAGGGTAAATACATATATGTTATACATGTTATTTGATTTTGAAGCTCTTTATCGTGCCTTTAAAAAATGACGTCATGCAATCCAAATATGACCAATAATAGGCCAATACAAAGACTGAATTACCAAAGGCAGGGCAGTATACGTTTTAATTGACCTATTAGAAGGTCAGTATGACGTCATTTTTTATAGGAACCTAAAAAGCTTCTTTAATCTTTCATTAAGAGAAATTATAGATATACAATGGGTAGGTGGGTTTGTATTAGAATTAACACCCTACCCCCATGAAAAAGGGGGAAAAATGCCCATTAGCCACTTGGAAGCTCTACAATTTAAGAGATCTTATTATTTACAGACAGAATATTCGTCACATTCTATATTTTTGCAAAGAATCTGTGTCTCTCTGAGAAAACAACAATGACCCGGTCACTGACAGGGAGATGTTTTCTAAAATTAAAAAAAAAACAGAAAAATTTGAGGTACTTAATCTAAAGCAGCTATTATATCCTAAGAACCTTTCTATATATACACAGCAGGTTTTAAGCTATTCTGTAAGGGGACAGTAGAAAAAAGTACACTTAACCTTAAACTTATATACCTGAAAAAAAAGTTTTATAAATTTTGCCAATATTCTTCTTTTAACGTTGATTTATGACTTCTTAGAGAGATAATACACAAAATATTGTTAATGATCTCAGTCGGACAGACGGACGGACAGACTACCTTCCTATAAAGTAGCTGCGCTAATAAAAAATATTTGAATCCTTTTCTCAACACAAACACAATATTTATGAAAATTGTTTTGTCCTAGAATCTGTAAATGTGAAAACATTTTATTATACCTTTCTTAATATATTTTTTAAGAGGACAACTACTCTGTGAGTCATGCTTGTATGTTGGTATGTCTGTCGTTATATTACTTCGCAGTAAATAACTCACAGTTTCAGCATTTTAGTCATTAATCAAATCGCTACCTTTCGATTTATTCTTGCTGACCACAACAATGGCCGATAAATTTATGTACAATGTGTATCCCCAATAAATTTACAAAATTACCCCTGCTCTAGATTAGAATTAGTGGTTAAAACGTTTGGACACTCAACTTAATAAACCAACAAAACAAAATTTAATAAAAGTCCTCAAAGTTGTTAACGTTATTATAACTTTGGGAACCAGTGTAATAAACAGCCCAATGTCCCCTCCCTCCCTGGATCGACCACAACACACACAACATATGTATAGAAAAGTGTGATAAGTTCTAATTTTTTCTATCATTTCATGTCAGAACTCAATATTTTATCTCCCAATAATTGAGTGCGTGTGTATGGGTTTTTACATCGTGGGTTGTTCGGGCAATCTTAAATTTTACTCTAAAACCTTGAAGCTGAAGAAATGTTAACAATAAAGTTGCTACAACTTCCTCCCTGGTTTTAAGCTAAAAACTGCTAAGAATATGAGGTTGCTACTACCTACTACCTGACTTTAAAACCTTGATTTAATGTGAGTGAAAAATATTGATGTTTCTACTCCGTTCTCCATAAGGCTTAACCTATAAAAAGATATTCGGTTGCTGCTCCTTGTTCTCTGAATTTTAAACCTTGAAAAAGAATAAATGTAAGTGTAGCATTTTAAGGTTGATGTTCCTTGCTTCCTGAAGTTTATAACCTTGAAACTGAATAAAAGTAAGTTAAGAATTTAAAGGTTTATACTCCTTGCTCCCTTAAGTTTAAAACCTGGAAACTGATTAAATGTAAATGAAGAATAACAAGGTTGCTGCTCCTTGCTCTCTGAGTTTAAAACCTTTAAACTGAATAAATATCAATGTAGAATTTTAAGGTTTATACTCCTTGCTCCCTGAAGTTTAAAACCTTGAAACTGATTAAATGTAAATGAAGTATAACAAAGGTGCCAAATAATATTAATCCAGGAACAGGAGCAGTTATTCACCGAATAAATATGAAGAATCATGGAAAGAAAACGAAGTAGCGGGTTTCGTCGTATTTTGACAGTAACTTTTGATTAGGTTAGGTAAGGTGGATGTTAATGACTTCCCCGCAGGGTTAAGGCCCCCGCAGAAACAGCTACAGTGAAAATACTGTGACACGAAACCCACTACTTCGTTTTCTTTCCATGATCTTATAAGAAATCTTTGTAAGAATGTACATCCTTTTATAAAAGTATTTGTACCTGTCTGTATGTTTGTCCGTCTGTCGTCAACGACGTAGCTGCAAATTAGGTTCGGGCAGGTTTGTATCTATTTTTTGCAGGATAAGTTTTCAGAGAAAATATAAATTGATAAATTCACTGGTCATAGTTGACATAATGTATACATGAATTTATTCTAATAACATTAATGACATTCATGAGAATATCAAAAATAATTTAAAAGATTTAAGGGTTTGTTTAAAGAGAAATTGTCCCCCATCTTTGGTAGCAACTTTATGTACATACATTACACAAACTTTTCAGGGAGGGAGGGGAAAATTGGGTTATTTATTAAAAAAGTTCCCAAAGTTTATAGTAACGTTTTCTATTTAGTTGGCTTAATAACTTTGGAGACTTTACTGAATTTTGATTGTTTGGTTCCCTTTATTTTTGAGTCTACGTTTCAGCCACTAATTGTAATCTACAGAAGGGTAATTTTGTGTATCATTATTGGAGATGTACATTAATTTACCAGTCACCGTGTTATCCTTTTAGATCCCTTCAAAGTTCTACTCTTTATTTCCCATGTTAAACAAATCCATTTTTAACCCACTTGCAGTGCGTAAAATTTTTTTCTCAACTAAGACAGGGGGCTCCATTTTTATCTTGGTCTATGATACACAAAATCAAACCTTCTGTGGAATACAATTAGTGGTTGAAACTCAACTTAATGAACCAACCAATCAAAATTCAGAAAACAAGTGTAATAAAAAGCCAAAAGCCCCCTCCCTTCCTGGATTGAAATAGCTTTATATTTCTTGAAATAATTTTTAATATTTTTTTCGTTTTTAATTAGAAATTGTTTAATGTTTATTAAGCAGTTTTTTTCTCGAAATATTATCGTACTCTCTTTTCCCTTATTTTTACTTAAAAATATGCATGTTTTTATCTATTTACCTCCTTATTTATCTGTCTTTCTCCCTACTCCAGTGAACTATTGAAGGGAAACTAATGTAAATATATTGGTTAACATGCAAACCATCCCATAACACGAAATTTTTCAATCCAAAATTCAGAGTTGTCATTGGTAGATAACTATTTTATTTATTAACTTACTAACAATTTTTGATTTTATATATAAAAAAGAAAATATTACCATTTTGGAAGGATGAATATTTATTCTATAGTTGAATTTTCATGGGAGGGTGAAGTTACTCCCAAAAATAATTAAATTGGCCGGAAACTATAAGAATTTTCACTGAAAAAAGAGAGCCATTACGTTCCAGAAGAATCACAACCTTACTTTAATGTAGTTCTAACAAACATTAAAGTATAACCAAGCCAATAAATATTTTGATGCGTAATTCATATGCCAAAAAAACTATAGTATACAAACGTATTGACGGACAAGTCCTTGTTATAGAGAAACGTTTCTGATAAAAACCGACGAGTTAATTTTTACAAATGATTATTCAAAAAGAAAAGAATAAAGATAAATTGTCTATATTATTGCGTCTATTGTTCTGATATTGAATAGATATTCTAGTAGTAGTTTACAAATTAACCTTAATTACTAAATAGATATCATTATCATTTAGGTTTGGCATATTATCTTCGTTTTAAAAAGTTATATATAGCTAAATGTATTATAATATTCTTCTAAAAAAAATATTTTCTTAAAGTTAAGATTTGCTCTTGTAGGTTAATTTGCTGGATGTACCGAATTCCATTTCAAACATGTATAATAAGGTTGTTAGTATTATGCTTATTGGTCATAGGAATCATCTTAAAGCATACATAAATTTTTAAAACACTTTCAAAAATTCAAAAATAAAACATAAAAGTATACCACATACAATTAAATCAGACATCTAGTTTGAATAGCCGAAGAAATCAATTTTCCCTACAGCAAAAGGAAAGTTAGACGACAAGACATACGAACAAAGACATAGAAATGTAAGCTGAGAAGCTTTGCTACACAAAAAGAAACCTTCATTTTAAAACTATTAATAAAAAGTTAAACATTAACTGCGGGCAAAATAGGAGAAAGATTTGTTTCTAAGTTTTCAAAAGTTTTTCTTGATCACTGAAGCATTGTTTAATTTGTCAAGATTGCGAGACACTCACAACTCAAGGAATTGCAAAATTGGCGCAAATTTAACATCTGAAAATCCCTCTCGTTAGCTTTTCAATGGAAAAATTGCTGATAATTTATTGGTCAGTTCGTTTTTCTATTAGAAGGGGAGTCATTGGGGGTATCGTTATTTTAGCAAGCTGTGAGTATTACTTTATCAGAGAATATGAAATGCTGGTGCAACATCCAACAAATAATATATTGATTGTTTTATGAAATCTGTATTAACAGTGAAGATTATAAATTCATTTATTTTTTAAGGGTCTTTAATAATTGATTTCATTCAGTGGACCTGGACAGTCGCAGACGCCATTTTGTAGCTTACTGCCGCTGTTTGAGAATTTGCACAAACAGCTGCAAACGCAGATAATCAAGAAATCCAGAGACAATGTTAAAGAAACTGCTGTTCAACCATCAAACGCCAAAAAAGCAGTTGCTGTCGGCTAAAAGCCGAAAGTTGAATGTATCGTTTATGCTTTATTTCTACAGCGGCCTAAGCCGTATTCATGATAATGTCTCAATTTTATATTTTCTCCTTTCCTTTTATCCCAGGATCTAAGATCATTATTAGTTTTTTTTTCTGTTTTTCTTTTTCTTTAGTCCACATTTAGTTTTAGAAATTAAATAACACTATCAAAATGTCTTGCAGTTATTATATCAACAAATACAAATTATCATTACATTTTATGTATTTCGATGATATGTTAGCCATGACAACTTTAATTGTAGTCAATATTTATAATGTCTGTGAGATCATTTTGTAAAGACAGGTCTATGAAATATCATCTATGACCACTTTTATTTACTGCCATAAAGTCGATAGCTGAAATAACGTACAGGTTTCGTGATTTTTTTCTCAAAATAATTTCGTTGTTTGTATAGGCTGCATCTTTGAACAATTTTATCTTCTGCTATAAAGTCGACACAAACTATAGAAATAGAGTGCTACAAGTTTTACAGGGAAGCTTTATTCCAGGGATCTACACGTATAAGACAATAGCCGATGAATTGATATACATCCCCCAATTAATAAGCTGTGGAGGGAATTTTTAAATCTTCAATAAAAGTCCCCAAGGTTGTTAAGCCGACGAATAAGAAAACGCTATTGTAAGACTTTGGGGAGTAGTTTGATAAACAGCCCAATGTCACCTCCCTTCCTGTATATTTCACTTATTAATTTTGTCAAGCATGGCTGATATATTACAATAGCACTTAATTATGATATCTTTTAATTTGTATGTTTTCTTTGTAAGAGCAAAGCTTTTCTACAATACAGGTTAGAATTGTACTATCGATTTCAATAATTTCATAATGATTCCTATAAAAATTAAGTACGATTTAGCAACTCTATAATCATCCTATGTAAATGTTTCTTTGGATACTGATTCATATTACCACAAGGTACAATGTTATAAGCGAAGCATCTCTATAATCAGGTCCTAAAACTGTAAACATGTCCATAAACACTATCCTGCTTTTAAGAAGTTTTTCAACGAATTGACTTACAATTTTGTGTAGTCGTAAGAATTAATATTCTGCTTATTCAGTTCTGACACTCTACAAGTTTTAATGTTAGTTTTCTTACCATTTCAGAGCTTCGCTTTTTTAGATGTTGTCATCCTTGTTTTTCAACATTTGAAGTATAAAGTACAAAAATAGACTCCTAACATAATTCAGTTAAGAAAATAATTAAAAAATAATGTTAATGCATATAAATGAAATAACCATATCCTACCCTAAAGACGTATAGACATAATGTCCCTAATTATAGTGAAGCTTTGCTCTAACAAGGATCACAACATTCATAAAAGCGAAGCATTAACACTTGTAGAGTGTCAGAACTGAATAAGCAGAAAATTAATGCATAAGTCCAAACAAAATTGTAAGTTTTGTTGAAAAACTTCTTAAATACTGGATAATGTTTAAGGACATACTTACATTTTCAGGACTTGATTTTAGAGATGCTTTGCTTATAACATTATACCTTGTGGTAATAGGATTCAGTATCCAATTCTAGTCTGTTTAAATTAACGAAAAGATCTAACTGTCCCGGGCGGACCGACCCTAATTTAAAAAAAGCTTCGGTTTTAAAAACCTATTAAGGTAATCTTTACTTGTATTCTACAAATGAGGCGACAAATGGCTAATTTCACCTAAATTCACCTTTCCTTTCATCTGCCTAAATATTTGCGTCATGGAGTAAAGAATAAGATTATTACAGACTATTTACAAACTATTTGTACCAGCATCTTTTTTCTATATATTTTTTTTTCTTACTAACTAGTGACTACACGCCTAGAAGCCTCTATGGGCACTTGGGGAGGGGGAAAATAGAAATCAATAAACCTTTTTTTTATTTTAGATTTAAAAAGCGTCGCCCATTTTAATATTAATATAAAAAATATGATAAAAATTTTAATGGAGGTTTAATTTTTTTTCTTGGGAGGGTGATAGTACCCTCCACAAAATAGTGATAAACCTTTCCAGAAGCTACCCTGTAAAGGAGAACCATATCAGTTCAGAGGTTAGCGAGATCATTCGGTACAGACAGACAGACATACCGTCACTTTATTATTAGTATATATAAGTTATAAAAGTAAATCAAATGGAAATTGATAAACCCATTATGGCTAAAAATGTAAATTATTAGCTTTTTACTCTTTTTTGTCATGTTCATGTCACATGTGTTATAGTGTAAATAAGTCATTAGCAGAATAAACTCTGAGGTTAATTAGAAATAGACATTGCTCTAAATATTTCTACAGTAAGAGTAGAGAAAAAGAGAATGGTATATAGACTAAAAAGAAGTTTTTGATTACTTTAAAGCTTATTCAAGTTCTGGTCATTCTATGTTGTAAAGAAAGTAGTGGTTGTATGTCCAGTAAGATTTCGTAAACTAATAAGTTCTTATATTTCTAAGAATTTTAGAATAGGTCATCGGACAAAATTAAATAAAATATGACAGGGAATGCTTTTTTTCTGGTGCATAATATTGTAAATCTACCCATCCCGCTGTCCTTGAGTAAAAAGGGAATATTTTGTGCTATTTTGTTTATTTGGCAAAAGTGACAAATCAGTTAATATAAAGTAAACAATTTTATGTTTATTTTAAAATTTTGCCAAATTTCCTTATTTTGCAATTAGAAAACACATTACAACCCCAACAAATATTCTATATCAAGCTAGATAGGTGATGAAGCTTTTTATAGTGACTATAAATCTGATGTCATGCTGGCCTACTATTGGTCAATTAAAATATATTTTATGCCTATCACAGGTAATTTAACTGTGGCTAGGTCTATCATTGGTCATTTGTATTACATGACGTCATTTTTATAGGCACTAAAAAGATCTTCATTGGTGATGGTTTCGAATCATTTTCCAGGCAAAAAATCACATTATAAACATTATGATTAATAATGATATACTAGTCTATCTTAACAACATTTAAATTAATAAAATTAAGACAAAAGTCGTGCAATCAATGGGTTGGTTGTCTGTAAAAGTTGAGGTTAATTATGTTTATTACAAATATGCACACGGATGGTTGTCTAGAGAAAACATACTTAATATTTAACCTCATTTGTAGGCACTGCAAGAGAACTATACATTATTGCATCTTGGCTATACTTATAGATTATTTGAAGATTATCATAAGTTAGTTAAAATTATATGCAAACATGTTCGTTCAGCCGTTTTTATGACGAAAAGAGGAGGAGGGTGTTCCACTAACAGATATAGAAAATCTCCTAATTTTTACAGTTATTACTTGTACAAAACAAGCTAAATTTTATTGCATCTCAAATATTAATATTTATGTTAAAACAAGGGCAAGCAGTTTCAAAATTGCAAAATTTCTGGACAATTGCAATGATGACGTTAACTTTTAGACTTTTTGACAACAATTTTAATGTGATATAATCATCCAATTCATATGATTTTTGGAATACTAATTCCTATTACAACAATGTACACTGTTATATGCGAAGGATCTCTAAAATCAACACCTAAAAATGTAAGTTTATCCATAAACAGTATTCTGTATTTAAGCAAGGTTGCAACAAATTTTACTTACATTTTTATTACACTTTATAAATTTATGTTCTGCTTATTCAGTTCTGACACGCTACAAGTTTTAATAAACCCTTTTGAATAGATAGTTTAATAAACAAATTTATTTATTTAATTAAATAACGTAGTCCTAAAGATAACAAATTCATCTAGAGAAAAATTTAATGTTTTTGGCAATTTTAAGTTATTTTTGGCAAGTTGAAAGACATATTTTAGAGTAAATAATCTGGAGCACTTCTACAACTAACAAAAAGTACTAAATCTAGATTATTAGAAAAAAATTAATTACGGTATATGAACATAGACCTTATTTTTAAAATGTAAAGCAATTTTCAATTCAAATTTAATTTTTATTTTAAAAAATAACTTATTTTAGTCAGTCAGTAATATTTTTGTGTAGTTATGATTTTAAGTATCAGATATAAAAAATGTGTCAGGTGAAAGGATTTTTTTCTAAATTTAATTTTATACAATATTTTGTCATTGTGCTAATGAGATACACTTTTAAATAGGCCCAAAAAATGCTTTCCATCTAAATTACGGAAAGACAGAAATACTTTAATATAAGGGTGTGTTTATGTTTATGTGTATGTGTGTCAGTGTGTGTGTTTGTGCGTGTTTGTTATATGGAGTGTTAGGGGTCTGCAAACATATGTATGCAAATTTGGTTTTGCAATATTAAGGTGTGTGCACTTTTGATTTTAACCACAAAAAATTGGCAAGAAACTTCATCAGTAAATTTATCAACAGTTTGATATTGGGATAAAAAACAGTTTTGTACTATTGTAAGGTGGGCTACTTTTCCCATTTTTTTTGTGTATTTTTTTAAACACAATAATATTATTCTATTAGAAATATATCATTGCTAAACTTCTCCCTGCTCCTGCCGTCTCCCTTGACATTGGAACATGCACAGGTCTTGCCATGGACACGGATATATATTCTTGTTTATTTATCAGACAGATGCAGTTGGAAACGGGGTCATGGCTTGGCTATAATACGAAGTCACAAATCAACGTGTAAGAAATTCTATAAAAAGTTCTTGCAATCACAGAGATGTTTATTTTATGGATACTTTACCCATGGGTTAAGAACAACAGTAGACCCTACTCGATTATCCTGGACTGTTTAACCTGATGACCATAGTTATGCCAGGGGGAAATTCATTGATAATCTTTTTTTTTCGTCTGTGGTGTTTCAACGGCTCTGGTATACACCATATTGTAAAAACCACCAGTTTATTTTCTTGATACTTGTCTCCTTCTGTGGTGTTGCCAATATTACAACCACATTTTTGCACAGTTCCATATGTTTTACAAAACGGTTTAAATTTTTGTATGTTTATAAAAAAAAAGTCAGGTATCTCAGAGGATAACCCGCGACCTTGGCTTAAACCTAGCGCACCCGGGAAGGTTATAGGTTTGAATCTCGGCTTAACACTGCACCGTAACTGAAAATGTTAAAATGATTTCTACTGCTAAATAAATAGTTAGAGTAGGGGGAATGACTTGTTCAAAAAAATGTGCAACTAATTATCATGCACAGTTAGGACTTCTAAGACAAAGGTCGTGTAATCAAAGAGTTGGTTGTCTACTAATGGACGCTTTACATTGCAATTAAGACGCGAAGTAGAAATATCTAGCACTCGAAACAACATCAGAGAAAAGACATTAGAAAATTACCCATAATGTACAACAAAATTACCACTGGATTAGTTTTTACAAGGTTAGTTTGTTCAACTTAATTAATATTTAATGATAAACCCCCATTGAACAGTGCCCATTTGTAAACTTTTGGGGTCCAGTTAATCTAAAGTATAATGTTATTAATGTGAGTTAACAATTAATTTTTTTTATTTAACCTTAAAATTTCTGTATTAAGAATTTTTTACAAGACAATTAATTCATAACCTTTTTATATCATATATTTACATGTATAGATTTGGACCCATTTAAACCCACACTAAAACATATTTATGAACTAGAGAAAGAAAAAAAATAGTAAAAAAGTTCAATAATCTACAATGCTGTCTTTAAACTTGTATGGATTATTAATGAATCATGTTTATTTTTAATTTATTTGTGTAATTTTATCTTATATGTATTAGATCTAAAGATGGTTTGTATTTTAACAAAATTATTTACCAGGTTTCGTGATTTTATTGATATTAATATAAAACTGAAATCGAATTTAATAAAGAAGTTCAGATAAAAATACAATTTAGCAAATATTTATTATTCCAGTATGGCTTCGAAACCGATTAATATCCACTGAATTTGAACTGGTTCTTCTCAACCATACTGATAAATCGTGTCTAGCATCGTATTACAGTCAATTTCCCACAAATATTAAAATAAAATCATAAAATTAATACCAGTTTTGTTAGCA
>LS056673.1:0-11907 GCA_900241095.1 Acartia tonsa
TTTTTTTAGGCAAATGTTCTTTTATTCTTTTTAAGTACTAATATTTACCTTTTTAAGGTATTTTAATTTTGAATTTACCCTTAATACATACTGTACGAAAATAATTAATGTACAAAACATGGAATACAGTAAAACATTAGTAGTACAATGATAAAATTAATAAGAAAAACAAATATTTACTTGCAACTGTTTATTTACAGGGAAATCTGTTATGATATTAGCATGGATAAAATTCTTAATATTCCTCTCCACCCTCCTCTCCCTCGCCATCCTCGAGACTGTCAATACCAACCTCTTCATAGTCCTTCTCCAGAGCAGCCAGATCCTCCCTGGCCTCAGAGAACTCTCCCTCCTCCATACCCTCTCCGACATACCAGTGGACAAAGGCTCTCTTGGCGTACATCAGATCAAACTTATGATCAAGCCTGGCCCAGGCCTCGGCGATGGCGGTGGTGTTGGACAACATGCAGACACACCTGGGCACCTTGGCAAGATCACCACCTGGCACCACAGTGGGAGGCTGGTAGTTGATACCAACCTTGAAACCAGTTGGACACCAGTCAACAAACTGGATGGTCCTCTTGGTCTTGATGGTGGCGATGGCAGCGTTCACATCCTTGGGGACAACATCTCCTCTGTAGAGCATGCAGCAGGCCATGTACTTGCCATGACGAGGGTCACACTTCACCATCTGATTGGCAGGCTCAAAGCAAGCGTTGGTGATCTCACCAACGGTTAGTTGCTCGTGGTAAGCTTTCTCAGCGCTGATTACGGGAGCGTACACAGCAAGAGGGAAGTGAATCCTGGGGTAGGGCACCAAGTTGGTCTGGAACTCGGTCAAGTCAACGTTCAGGGCACCGTCGAACCTTAGGGAGGCAGTGATGGAGGACACAATCTGGCCAATCAACCTGTTCAAGTTGGTGTAAGTTGGCCTCTCAATATCGAGGTTCCTACGGCAGATGTCATAGATAGCCTCGTTGTCAACCATGAAAGCGCAGTCCGAGTGCTCCAGGGTGGTGTGGGTTGTCAAGATGGAGTTGTATGGCTCAACTACAGCTGTTGCTACCTATAATAATTATATCATTAAATTGTGTAAAATATCAATTTCACCAATTCATACAAAAAAAGGAGCGCGTGAGTTACAATGAAAAGGTCATAAAAAGGTTTATCAAATTAGTGATGATGACATCCAAAATACTAAGGACGGATTTAGGTAGGTAAATCAGTAATCTAATTTTAGTTGATGTTAGATTTAGCTTTAAATGTCATGACATGTACCTCATCCAATGACATAATAACATTGACTTCAACACAATCAACAATGTAAAAGAATTACAGAAGAAAATGTATAAAAAGTATGCACATATTGAAAACTTATATTTGATGCATATAAATTGAATTTGTATGTAAAGATTTGTCAAGAATGCAAAGAAATTGTGAATGCAGATATTTTTATTTCATGTTCACAGCTAGTTAACTCTATCAAGTCGGGCTTGTTACTGCAAAATATAAAATTTTTCCTTTATTTAAATTTTTAAAATTTTATTATAGATATTTATCCACAGACACATGAAGTTTACTATTGTCACTTTTTACAAACAGTATAATGTATTTAAACAATTTTGCAACATATTTATATACAATACTTTCGGACATACAAATTAATATTATTTACATATTATGTTCTGACACTCTTTAAGTGTTAATGTTCGTTTTTCCTACCACTTTTTTTAAATGTTGTCATTCTTGTTATATATCACAACATCACAAGGATAACCACATTATAATCAATTTATTTATTTTGAAAAGTTCTTTTTGCTTCAGCCAGTTAAGTTTCATTTCTACAAATTTTTAAAAAAGTCCCCTCCCCCCTCGATTATTGTGACCTAACAAATAAGTTTAACATTTGTATGCAAGAAAAAGTGTGTTAATGTGGTGACACACACACTCACACACAACTCCGGATATTTCATTTTGATTCCATGTTTGATTGTGTCAATATTAATATCCCCAAGAATATTAAAGCCACCCAAGCATTCAATTCAACGCAAACTGCCGCAGTAAAAAATGCCAGGGCTTTGGATCAAGATATACCAAAAACATTATCTAAAAAATTGTTTCTTTCAAACGAAACAAAAAAATTAACAAATTAGTTAAAATAGATATAGAAATTTCAATATTCGTTGATAGCATTAATTTTCTCAATAAGAAATCAAAAGTATCTGTAGTACTTGGTCAGAAGGTCATTAAAAGAAAGGTAATTAATTTTTCCTTAAAAACCCTCACCTTTCTGGATCCACAATTCTAAAGAGAAAATACCGCATTTGTAAGGTTCTATTATTTAGCTTAAAATGATAATAATTTCTTATGAGAAATATGTCTTAAACTTTAGTAAATGTCTAGACAGGTTTAGGAAACAAAACAATGTATTTTGAAAGTAAAAAGATATGAAGACACATGAAGAACATATAATATGTAAAAGTATTTTTCTTAAACTATGTGTATTAGAATTCTTAAATATATGAGTTTATTTTTTCACATTTACCATATTCACGCAACCCCAAGTTTGTACAAAATAAAAAATTATGAAGAGAAAAAAGTTTTAAAAGCCTGTTTGAAAACTATTGAATACATTAAGGTTTAATAATTAGTTTTCGCTTCTTTTTATAAAGAGCTTACCCAGGATATAAAATGTACAATTATAAGATTAAAACCAGTTTTTTAGCCCCAAGATGCCAAAGGCACGGGCTTTAAAATTATTGAATGAAAAATACATAGTAAATATGAGGTAAAAAAAAATAAGTAAATTCATCCGTAGTAGATGAGGGAAAAGAACACTTAAAAGAATACAACTAAACTTAAATGTGTTTAAAAGAAAATAATGGTTATAGCTGCAATGTAGTGTATCAAGCCAGGGTGGAAATGGACAATGACGGGAAAATTTCCATACAACCCAATCTTTCCCTCTTTCCCTGGGTATGTTAGTGTGGTACCATAAAAGAAAAGTAAATGGTTGAACTATGCAAATATTACAGATAATAAATCTTGTACCCAATATCGGAACCCTTTCCCCCCACTAGGAAAAATTCCCGATTTCACCATGTGTAACAACTCCCCTACCTCCACACCCTTGATTTTTATATCTAATGGTATTCTAACTCACGGATCTTAAGATATAAGATAATAAATTGATGTAAACCCCAATTATGATAAACATAATTAGCCTTCTATATATTAAAATTATGAATTGAAAAGTTTGGGCCTTCAATTACCCAATCAATATTCAATAAACACCGCCAAAGATTTTAAGCCAACAAATGAGAAAAAGTTTCATAAATCTTGAAGATGCAGTAAAATTCAAAGTCCATTATTAATTTGATCCCGGGCCGTGTAAAACATTTTAAATATTACATTAAGTAGAATCTAATAATCTATACAGCCCTGCAGGGTTATGGAACCATATGGGGTTTTTATCATTTGACACAGTTTTTAAAAAATTCAAGTTATTGAGGAAAAAGGGGGGTTTTAGATGGTCCACAGTTGGTGATTCTTTCCCTAACTCTTGGTTGCTGTATTTATGTTTGTGTATATAGAATATATGAAACTTTAAACAGGCCAAAAAAGGGGTTCTAAATCTTAGTTTTCTGTGGTAATATGCTTATAATGAACAAATTATTAGCTGGTTCTTCATTTAATAAAAGAAATATAACTCTTTTAAAGACGACCATATCCTACAGATTACGAAAAACCTACAATTTAATTGTATGCTTTTATCTACAAATATTAACTGTTCATGGCAATTTGTTGCGACTGTTTATATTTTTTACGTCTTGTGCATGACAAAGAAGCAGTAAATAATATATATCTAATAACTCTAAAGAATGAAATACAATAAGTACAGATTTATAAAAAAAAAATTACTTATTCCTTGTTTGTGTGTGTTAATGTATCGGTTAAAGCTACATGAATGCACATATTTAGAGAATGTTTAAATGTAAAATAAAAATGCAGTAGCAAGAAATGTTTGTTTAACCTGTAAGATCTCAATACTGCTGCCTAGATTGTAGAACTTTTCGATGTTTTAACCCCTAGAAAACTTTGAACCAATCCCCCCCCCCCTAAAAAAAAGATGAGTGCCTTAATAAATGCAGGGAGGTAGGAACTGTAAATCACATTGGCACCCAAAGTTTTATAACATCGTTATCGTTGCCAAAAACCTTGGGCACTTTATTGAATTGTGATTGGTTGGTTCTAAACTAGTAGTGTCCAAACTTTTCAACCGACAATGATAATCTACAATGGGGGTTATTTTATTCATCCTTATTGTGTGTGTACATCGACATATAATTAACTGTCTTGTCTATGTTGATCCCTGAATACTTAAAGTAGATTCTTTTAGAGGCTGGGGACTCGGACAATTTAGTAAGAAATTAGGTAATTACCTACATAAAACTTTGCTTTTCTAATAAAAGTTAAAGTAAAGCAATGTAAATATAAATATTCCCCCCACAGTTTTATGTAGAACATTCCCTGTTAACTTTGGTGCTGTCATTATATCGACATAAAATGATGTCAGTTTCAAAATAATATAAATAGAATAAAAAAGCCTTTAATGCCAAGTATTATGAACAAAATATCTATCTTTAGCTCTTGTAACAACCAGAGATCTTAAGAGGTAAGACAATGAACGATAAATTGATATACAACCTCAATAATGATAAACATAATTATCCAACATGTAGAGAGGAATAATTGGTTGAAACGTTTAGACACTACTAGTTTGAAATTAAATTTTATAAAAGACTTTTTGTACCAGTACAATATACAACATTCCAATGTGTCTCCCTCGACCAATTTAATTAAATGCATTTGAGTCGACATAAACATTTTAATTTGCATTCAACACAAATCTTCCAAGTTTAATAGAGTTTTCTTACAGGGTTGAGTTACTTAATATACATCCGGACTCCACCCCCCCCCTCCCCCCTACCAAATGTAACCACTCCCCCCGCACTAACCATAGAACTTAATGAAACTATTCTTTTTACGAAGCATAATAATAATGCCATGTTACAACTTACAAGAGATTGCTCACTCATCTACAAATATTTAGGGATTGGCACTCTTAGATTTCATACTGAAATACCCAGAGATCTAAAGGGATAAGATAATTGCCGATAAATTGCTGTACATCCCCAAAGATAACACCAAATTATCCCTTCTGTTCATTACAAAACGTTTCGACATTCAAATTAAGAAACCAACCAATCAAAATTCACTACTTCATAGTAAATACCAATTTTAAAATTTAGTAGGTTAAAGGACGGTTTATTAATATTTTCACTAATTCTTAACCCCTTTTATTAAAAACCAAACCTTTTTTTAAAGTGTAATTTTTGTTTTATACTTATCATTTCTTTAGAATTTACAGAAAACTAACAAATTTATTCATGAATTTTTGGATGCCTTAAATGAATTGATCCTGCTTTGGCTAAGGTTTCTCATAATTGGACATCAATTTATCATCAATTGTCTTATCCCTATAGATCCCAAATTCTTATTGTGTATAATAATTATATTATATTGGTTTAGTTACACTCGTACATAATAATAACTTGAGTGCATGATAATCAGATAATTATAATTGACCTCCTCTTACATTTATATACACATTAATACACAGAATAAATAACACACTTACATCTGACAATCTTTCATAAAAAAAACAAGGATGACAACATTCATTAGTTCGTTTAATTACATCATCTAATCCAAATTTTTATGTTATTCTGTATCACTAAATGGTTTTTTACACAAGAAGGTTTCTGTAAACGCATTTTCATTTTAAGATGTAGTTATAGAGATGCTATGCTTATAACATTGTGCCCAAATGTCATAAGAATCAATAACTCTATAAAAAAAAGGATGATAGTCTAAATTAACAAGAAATTATCTCAGTGAAAAGTATAAAATAAACGTTTTTAAAATGATAAATTTTTTAAACATTAGAGTAAAACACTAAAGGGAAAAGGGGTTAAATAACTGTATCTCCACATTGCAGTGTCATTGTGCCAACTCTCAATTGAGTCATTGAAAATCAACCGGTGTCGGTTATATTAACACAGCCAAGTAGCAGAAAACAATTTGGTAGCGGAAGAAAAAAGTCATTGAAAAAAGGAGGGAGGTAGTTATCTGTATATACATCTATACTATAGATCTATTCTTTAAACACAATTATTTAAAAGTTATGTTATTTCTAAAGAATGCAAGAATTCGATTTTTTGTTTTTTTTAGTTACTCTAAACTAAAGCAATTTTTTCCTAGATCAAAACAATATTTTCAAAACACCTTTTCTTGAATAAAAAAATTTTCCCAATATTTGTATATTAAAGTGTTTACTGTAAGTTTAGAATAATAAACAAGAAAATGAAAAATTTAAATTTAAAGAATATGCAAAGAAATGAAAAGTCAATAGAATTAGCATATTTGAGACTTTGTATGCTATTCCCACAAAAATGTGATTTGAATAAACAACTATTATGGCAACAATTATGCTAAGCAAACAACAAAATAATATAACTAAAGCCTTGGATCATGTAAAGAAGACAAAGTTTTACCGAGGCATCTTTGAATGCTTTACAAATAACTCGACATAAACTAGGGTCTATCTCTGAAATTTCAAGTACTTTGTAAGTGTACTTTGCAAGAGAAAACGTCTGAAAATTTAACTTTAAACAAACAAAGTACAAATATCAGAGACACTATGTCGTGTCGAGCTATTTGTAAAGCATACCAAGACGCTTCTATGGAAACCTTAAAAACGATTCCAGCTCATACATATTTGAGTTCAAACTTTACGAAGGATATGTCAGTCCTTTTTTGGAAAAAGTTTGTCTTCTTTACATGACCAAAAGCCTCCCCCATAATTAATAAATTTTATCTAGGATCTAAAGGGTTAGTTAATGAACTATAAAATGATTTACATCCCCTATGATGACAAACAAATCTAACTCTTCTTTTAATTAAAATCTTTATTTGAAAAGTTTTGACAATGCTGGTTTAAACAGACTAATCAAGATTTAATAAAAGAAAACAAAAAATTTTAAGGCAACGAATCAGAGAACGTGTTTTTAAAACTTGGAAAAATAGTATAATCTACAGTCCAATGTCTCTTCCTCCAAACTATTTTATATTTTTATGTATGTTTATTTCAAGAAAAAACAAAATTCTACTTTATGTATACTGGCGTGTATGATATAAAAGGAGGAAGGTGTTTTATTTAATAAAGTTGAGAGACAAAATGTACTATTTTTTTTCTGGATTTTTAATTCATCTTATATATGTAATAATAATTTTGGTATAATTATATCAAGTGAAATACTATTTTGATTTTGGGCAAACTAAACGGCAAAATAGTTCATCTTCAGTGGATATTTGTCATACCTGTGGGGCGGGATAGATGGAAAACTCCAGCTTTGACTTCTTTCCATAGTCAACAGACAGACGCTCCATCAGCAGGGAGGTGAACCCAGATCCAGTGCCGCCGCCGAATGAGTGGAAGATAAGGAATCCCTGGAGACCTGTGCACATGTCGGCCAGCTTGCGGACACGGTCCAGCACCAGGTCAACAATCTCCTTGCCGATGGTGTAGTGACCTCTCGCGTAGTTGTTGGCCGCGTCCTCCTTGCCGGTGATCAGCTGCTCAGGGTGGAACAACTGGCGATAGGTACCAGTCCTAACCTCGTCTACAAAATTATCATATAGTTTGAAATTTTGAATAGTGATAAATATATCAAACGGCCAGGCATTTTCTTTATAAATTCAATGAGAAAGGTTTCGTGAATAATCTTAAATTATTTTATTTGTTTTTCGTCTGTGCTTTATGATCTTTAGTAGCTCTATTAGATTGACAATTAAATGCTACATGAATGTCTTAAAAAACCCTTTCCCAACTTTGTACTATGATCAGTGTAAGATGAAACAAACTAACATAAGAGGCGGATCTGTTTGTGAGGAAGCAATGATACATAACATTTTAACAGATACACAAATTAAAAGCTCACCTACAACAGTTGGTTCCAAGTCCACAAAGACAGCCCTGGGGACATGCTTGCCAGCTCCGGTCTCGGAGAAGAAGGTGTTGAATGAATCATCACCAGCTCCGATGGTCTTGTCGGAGGGCATCTGACCGTCAGGCTGGATTCCTACACAAGCAAGTATTATTTATATGTCAAAAGTTAGTACAGGAAAAAAAATTATGGGTCTGACTTTGATAATCCATTTCTCGCCAGAATCAACTGTCAGTCTGTGGTAGATTGACATACTAGAAGAACATTCAAATAGTGGACCTGTATACTTATAGAGTACTGTACTTTTGTCAACAGCTTATCATTATAAAGGTAAAGGTCAGACGGAAATTTGAATATTGCTAGTTTGCTCAATTTTACGAACTAAAATATTATTAGATATTCAACATATTGACTGTTTTTATAATTAGTTTGCTTGGCGAATAATCAGGGCACGGCAGCTGCGCGTCAGCTGCCTGTAAGCCTCAGGAAAATCAATCTTTCATATTTTTAAAATCTGCTGGAAGTCTAAACCTGACCCAAATATGGGAAACCCTTAAATTTGAGGCTAAAAAGCTTAATAGTAAGCGTAGCAAATATATGACTTACCATGTTCCAGACAGTAAAGTTCCCAACAGGCGTTACCAATCTGGCAACCAGCCTGGCCAATATGGATAGAGATACACTCACGCTAAAATAAAAAATATAATAATAAATCTGGCAACCAGCCTGGCCAATATGGATAGAAAAACACTTACGCTAAAATAAAGAATATGATAATTAATCTGGTATCAGTCTGACAAGTAGGTGTCTATAGTGCCCTAGGAAAATGGGGATAGATATCACTGCTTTTGGCCTATCTATTCTATTGACGTCAGGAAATACCATATACCCCATCTCTTTTTAGGAGGTGTCTTTCCCACTTCCCTTTCTCATTCCCTCTAAAATGACGTCAATAGAATAGGTAGGCCAAAAGCAATGAAATCTATCCCCATTTTATTAGGGCACCTAACACAGTCTGACAATTACTTTTTATAGTTTAAAACTGAACACAAATTAATGCAAATATTTTGACCGGCGCGGTATACATCTTAACACACAAACACACAGACTGAGAGATAGACTTGCAGCAATTCCCAATTCTGATACTTTTGTCATTTAATAAATATTTGTCATTCAATAAAAATTTTCTATGTTATTTCTGTAATAGAGTTTAATTTTCTTTTTACTTGACAAACATTTATATTTATTGATAATTGCCAAGATTTTATCAATAGATCATTATATTTTTAAAAATACAATTTAAAACTCGTACCATGATGTATGTATGTGTAAGTAGACAGGTTACTGTGGTGCACACTAGGACTCACCCTGAAACCGAATGATCAAAGGACCTTCAAATCAAAAAAGTTATAACTTATCCCACCTCTAACCAATTCCCCCGCCCCCACACCCCTCTCCTTTAGCTGTGGGCAGGCATAGCCTCGCGTGGCCCTCAAGTTATTATTAAATAAGAATTCAATGGCATTGCTTGGGTTGTGGTGAAGGAGGACACGTCACGTGACTCACTTGTGGACGAGGGATTTTCATTTCAAGTACAATCATTAAAAATTACGAAAGAAAAATATTTGGTATAAAATTGTAGATAAACATAATTAGTAATTATAATTGAACTTAATCCTTCTATATCTTTAATCTGAGAGTTTTTTTGATGACTTATAATATTATTAGTTTATGTCAATAAGATTGCATGGCATCAACATATTGAGACCAACTTACTAGTTATTTTTATCGACTATTAATACCAAAAAAAAATATCTATACTCTATCAGATATACTCAAATCTAGTAATAGATTGTCTATTTCTGCCTATGTCATTATCAGTATGGTCTTTTTAGCTCAAAATACTGTTTACAAAAGGAAATGACATACTTTTAAGAATTGAACTATTTAAAGAAATGAATGTTATTTAATCACGTGATCAACTACTGGCCTTATTTCTCAGTTATTGACCAAACTTTGTTAGAAGGGTAGAGAGAGAGGCCGGTCTTGTGCTTCTTTTCTTTAGAACCAACTGTTGGGCTCAGGCAGGGCGTACACAGGATTATCAATTAGGTCTGCTAATTCGTCATCCAAATTAAACCAGAGGTAATTTTTAAAAAAAATTAAGTATTGTTTTTTTTTATTGTTATAAGTTGACAACTAATGTGCAGAAAAACGAATATTTTTTCTCAATGCAGTGCAGTGGTGAAAATTGGCGGCAAATGTTCTTATTTTGAAAAGTTTAAGTACTCATGTGGTATATGTAGTATTATCCCAACCGTGGTAAAGATTAAATTTGAAATTATCTCATTGTACAACGTTAAGAATTACCATTAAAATAACAGCACGATGCCTCTTCAAATAATCTGATTTCCTTTTAATTCTTTGAATAATCCAAGAATTTTTGCGATGTTTGATTATTCGTATTTTTCAGTAAAACTGTTAGGAAACTTCCTTTTACAATTGCCCCTTGTTTGGATAAAAACCCGAAGGATGGTGTCTACTGTTTCTAGGGCAATCTACACCGCCCATTCCCCCGCACCGCCTTAACCGGCCTCTGTAGCCAGACAACAGATTATATTGGTGTTCAATCATGTCCGATAAAGCAGGGCTCGATCGACAGCCATCCAATAATAGTTTTGTTCAGTGACGGATGAAACATGGGCGAGTTGTTTACTTACATATGTGTCTTACTAACATTAAAATTTCGACTTTAGCTATGCATGACTTACAAACCCCTAAAATAGTTCAGGTGGTATACGAATTCTATTTCAGTCTAATGTTGATTTAACAAAACTATGCGCTTGGTTGAAGTGGTGTAACACCAATTACATTTGTTGACAGTTATGAATGGAAATTTTTAAACTATGCAAATATTTACAGGTAAATTAAAAGAACACATTCTCTAATGTTTTTGTTGTAGTAGAAGCTTGTAAAATCTCATTTTTTCTCCCTTGAGACTTGAAAAAAAGGTCAACCATTTAAGAAAAACCATAAATAATAAATTCTTGATTTCATAATATTTCAGATTATGTAAGCTTTTCCTTTATTTTTACACTAGCGGCTGAAGGCCTTAAGGGGCACTTATAAGGGGGGGAGGTGAATTCAAGAACCCAATTTTTTTATTTTAGATTTAAAAAGAGAAAGTAAATAAGTACCCTACCATAAATCTTCCCAAGACATATGAAAAGCTACCCTGTAAAGGAGAACCCATATCACGGGTCCCTTCGATACAAACAGACAAACATCCTCTTACTTTATTATAGAGATTGTATAGAAAATTTAAAAATTACATTAAAAATTATTACAAAACCGCAATGAACTTTAGATTGTTCTTTTAAGGAACAACCAACCGATTTACCAACCAATGACACTTAATTTCCAGCTTGATTTTGCAACTGCGGCGACTGGTTGTCGTCCGTAAAAGACACGCTTCATATGTTATCCTTGGGGGGCAAAAGCCCAAACGCACACCAAACAGGATTTTTTTTTCTTTGAAATTTTAAAGACACAAGTTTCTTTCGAGCACGTTTTAGAACCTGTTTTAACTCAGTGAGAAAAAAAATCGACTTCAGAGAAAATTTTATGCTGTATTCTAAAAAAATTGATTGTGTTCATTGTATAATGAATACTTTTTATGTAACATCTAAGTTAATTTTAGTTAAATGCATAAAAGAGAATATCCATGAATTTTAAAATATAAAATTCTCTGTAGGCTATGATGCTCCATAAAGTATTCAACTTATGCAAAGTTCCCTTGCCAATTCCACTGAAATGTTTTCATAAACATTTCAGTTAT
>LS056674.1:0-11906 GCA_900241095.1 Acartia tonsa
CTGGAAATATACATAATTGTTGTTTAGAATGTAAAAGTGAGTTGTAATCGTTTAAACATAAACCTTTATAATGGATTATTATTGCTTGGATCATACAACAGATTTTCATATTCTTTAATAAAGTGAACTCTGTAGCGGGGTAATATAATGATCTCCACCATACCTTCCACTTTAACCCATTCCCTCCCCTCCTGCTGGATAAACAGCCCGACCAATAAATGTGAGGGGAACTTGCAATCAAATTACCTACAACTTTCCACCTGTAATAATATCCACATATATATTACATCCATTAACTTTATACATTTGATGTAAATTCAGTTTACTGCTAGCGTCAAACTAGGTTTTAATTTTGTTTATACAATTGTTATATTTTCAATTTCCAATGTAAACAAAGATGTCAAAATCCATAAAAATCGAGGCTTACCAATTAAAACGAAATTTTTAAATCATTGACAATTTCTCTAAATTCTTAAGATTTTATTCAGAGACGTCTAAGCTTTATAATTTGAGGGGGTAAAATGTTGGGTTTCTTAATTTGAGGGGGGTAAACAAACACCTACCCCCGTTCTTGGACATCTAAGACTTTATTATAGAGATGCTTAAACAATTGGGCATTAAAAACCAATATGATAATAAGAAGTAATAATATCACGATAAAAATTTCGTTGAAAAACTATATAAAGTTTTAGATTGTCTAAATTTCTAATAAATTATTGTATTGTTACGCTTTTAGATTGTACCATTTTGTTCAAGAATCAGGCAAAGTTTGAGAAATTGAGATTTCATGGATAACCCAGCGCTCTCCTTTGATTTGATGAAATTAATTTTATAAAAATAATGGAAAAAATATCTATTTAAAATAATTTTATTTGTCGAAACGTATTATAGAATGAAGAAAAAATAAGATGAAATTCATATTTTAGTTTAATGAGTTTTATTATATTCTTCGTAGTAAAGTCTCCAAAATACGATACATGTTTTTTCAGCGTGGCTCAGAACCGGTTCCAATCCAGCGATTATTAATTGGTTGCAAATTCATACTGTAAAATATTTTCTACATGTCTAACTCTTCTAAGATCTAACCTAAATTCAGGATTTAACAAAAAATATAGGTGTTCAATAGCGACTGCTAAAGTAACAGGATGTTTTACTGTCTCCTGCCTTTAGCATAGGATCTTTTACAGTAATATTTCTCGAGGAGAAGATAAAGTAATATGTGCGTTTTGTTGCTGTAGTATTAAATTGTGGCCCTGAGGAAGATTCTTAAAAAATCAAGCCTCGCTGAATCGGCAATGGTAGCCAGATCACAAAATTTTATTTTGTACAAATTTATCTATAAAAGAAAAGTGTTCTAAGATCATAGAAGGATTATTGACTTACGATTTTATTTAATTTTTGTAGATTTTTTATATGTTTTGGAGATTTTAAAGAAAAAACAATTTTGGTGATCTTGGTACCATAGCCGGTTCAGCAATCCTCTAGTTACTTATGCGGAAGGGATTGAACACCAAAATTTAAGCACCAACAACAAAAACTTGACGAAACTTTAAAGTTTCAGAGAGACACATAAAATTTATTCTGCCAGGGATGTCAAGGATACGGGTTAGGTATTTTTATATAATCTAAGACGTTAATATTAGTGAACAAAATAAGTAAGTCTTTGGATGCTTTCTTCTAAAATACCTATCGAGCACTGAAACTCCCCTATGCGTATCCTCTGCAGGAGGCCCTAACCCTGCGGTGACCTAACTCTTTCGGGATTCCCAGTACAAAATATAACCTAACCTAACCTGATCAAAATTAAGAAACAAACAAAAACTCAACCCCCCCCCCTTTTTTTGTTTAAAATTTATTTCGAATTAAGGGAAGGGATGTTCTCTGCTTGACTAGGCACTTCGAGGGAAACCATCAAAGCAAACGAATAATAGATCGAGTTCATAAATCCTTCGGAATGATTTTGATTTATCGTCAATTGTCTTATCCTTAAAGGTCCGTGGTACAATTATGTTGGTATTCAGTATAGAGAGCCAGGCATAAATCATAGCAGCTAGCAGGCACCAGGGAGGGAGAGGACATTGGGCTGTTAATTACACTAGTCTCTAACGTTTTATAATAACGTTTTCTTGTTAGTTGGGGACTTTTATTAAATTTTGATTGGTTGGTTCCTAAAGTTAAGTGTCCAAACGTTTCAACCACTAATTATTATTTACAGAAGGGGTAATTTTGTGTATCACCTTGGGGGATGTACATAAATTTATCGACCAATGTCTTATCCCTCTGGAACCTGTAGCAACATACAAACCATGGTTTAACAAATATGTATCTAGTACAAATACTACAATCTTGCCTTCATTCAAACATTGCATATAATTTTTAAAAAATAATGTCGTTTTAAAACAGCTGTTCCATTGTTTTTTTATTTTTTTATAGCATAACCAGCAGACCTACGGACCTAGTAAATTATATTTTGGAATCTGTATTTCAAATCTCCGAAGTCTATTAAAAAGTAGCAGAGAAATTTACGTTTCCGACAGTCCGAATGGGAAGATGTATGGACAATTTGAATTATGGAGTAGCTTCGCTTCTAATACTTTATTTCATCTGATTACTTAATGGGCAGCATAAGTAATGGCGACAACCCTGTAAAAATTGTGTCGATATTATGTCAATACAAGTGTTATTTTATAGATTAAACGGGCGATATATCGAAACTATGTCAGTTACGGGCACTTTTTATTAAAGCCAAATATAGTCGATATAATCCTTAAAGTTTCATATAAATGTAATGCAAAAAGTTTCAAAGATAGCATTTAAATATTATTTTAGCCATTAATTTTTTTTTAAAAGCCATATGGTCAACATAAACCCTTAAAGTATCTTAATAACATGTCGATATTATGTAAGTCACAACCACTTTTTATTAAAGCCATTTAGTCGATATAAACCCTTTAAGTTCCAAATTAATGTAATGCTAACTAGTAACTTACTTATAATAATATTATGTCGATATCATGTCAGCCACGTCCACTTTTTATAATAGAAAAATTAACAGCTTCGTCTTTAATAGCGACATAGTACAAAATTAAGATGTGACAAATTACTAATTCACGGATATTCTCAATCCTTCAAGCCCCCCACAACCCCTTCTAATGACTTAAAAATTCCTGTACACGCATCTTCATTAAGCATCTATAATTTTTATCAAATCTATTGTGTACTTGATGCTCTAGAGGTATCAAATCTGTTATTTTCCAAAAATCTTGTATATCAAATCTATTGTCTACTTGATACTCTAGTGGTACTATATCTATTATTTTCCATAAATCTGCTCGTGAGTTTGAGGATTTAGCATGCAAATACCCAGGACGTGACTGGATTTACCACGTGGCCGCTGCCAGCCAACAGGCAGCCACCCCAGGGATCTAAAGGGATAAGACAATGGCCGATAAATTAACGTACCTCCCTAATAATGATACACATAATTACCCCTTCTGTAGAATAAAATTAGTGGTTTAAACGTTTGAAAATCCATCTTAATGAACCAACTATTCAAAATTTACTAAAGTCTCCAAAGTTGTTAACCCAACGAATAAGAAAACGTTATTATAAAACTTTGGGGACTAATGAAATAAACAGCCATTGTTCCCTCTCTCTCTGCAGCCACCCACACAGGGCAGACAAAACTTTGGAACTTTTATTCATACATTAACCAGCACAGAAAAATATTCAAAGAGAAGTTGAACTCTTTATTAAGTTTGTATTTTAAACATTTATATGTATTTATCTTTCAGTAAGATTTGTTTATTTTTAATATCACAATGTCAATGTTTCCTGAATATCCTTTGGAGTAGAACTGGTTCTCATCCATATTGAAAAATCATAGCATCGCACGAATATTAAAATAAAAAGCAAAATAATTATGCTATTTGTGTAAAACTGGACCACCGGCCTCTTGGAGCTAACAAAACTGGTTTAAATCTCATAATTTTTCATTTTAATATCCGCGGAAAGCTGTAAATAATACGATGTGATACATAACTATTCTAAATTAGTACAATCAAAAGCAAAAGCTACGTATATGTTTAACGATTTTTATACGATATAATTATCATTTCATCAATTTAATATTGATTCCTAGGACAAAAGTTGCAAGGTTATGAGCTTAGCATCTCTATAATCAAGTCCTAATGATGTAAATATGTCATGTATTTAAGCACTGTTACGACAAATTTACTTACAATTTTGTTTAAACTTATAGATTTATATTCTGCTTATTCATTTCGAACACTCTACAAGTCTTAATGTTCGTTTGTCCTACTGTTTCAGAGCTTCGAATTTATGGAAATTGTCATCCTTGTTAATTTGAACATCTAATGCAGAATTTAAAAATTAACATATTATGATATAAAATGCAATTTTTAGTGGGTAAAAATCAGTTTATTCTTCTCGTGTCGCTTTTGATAATATCTGCGTTTACTTCGGGGATTAGACAATGGACGTCAAATTGATGCACATCCCCAATTATGAAAAATAAAATTATTCCTTCTGTTTTGTACCAACTAATAAAAATTCAATTAAGTACCCAAATTTTCCAACCCAACGAATAAACTTTTGGTACCAGTGTAATTTACAGTCAAGTCCCCTCCCTCCCTGGTTTATTTGAAACGAAGGTCTTATATAATAAGTTTATTATGTCTCGAATGTTTGATTAATTATAATATCTGGTAATAAAAACATTGTTTCGGATGTATGTAACTTGTAAGAGTTAAAATTAAAAGAAAAAAAAGAAACTTTTGGCTACTATTATTATTCCTTTTATCAGTGGCACTGCTACTTTATGTCCGGACGTCCATCAAATCTATAAACTAAAACTTCTACAGGAATTTCGTACTACAAAAGGGAGAGGAGTCAACACTCCATTTTCAATTTTAGTCTTAAAAAGAAAAAAAATTAGTTGGGGATAATTTTTTGTTTGGTAATTTCTCTTAGGGGTGTGGTGGTACCCTTCCCGGAAATAGTTATAAACCTTCCACGACCTATGAGAAGCTACACTGTAAAGGAAAATATATCCTTTAATACACGAAGACCAATACTACACAAATATTGCGGCTAGAGGCCATTGCTCTTGTGCAAATTTTTTCTATGGAACATTTGTCTGCGCTTATTATAGACATTAATATTCTTGTTTTAATTAATTAATAAGAATAATGCTGGTATAATTATAAAATACATAACTATTGCAGATTTGACATTATGATTATGTAATTTTATAGTTAGTATCAAAGCTTCTCTATTATTGTTTGTTTTTGTCTGGCCTTTTGTAGTGCTAAGAGTTTTTTTGTTTATATTTAGAAACTTTTCACGTGTATGTTTGTTTGTTGTGATATTTACACTTTTGTAGCATGATTTACAGACCGACAGGCAAGGTTAATCATATACTAGATGCTCATTGGTATAGGGAATACCCATAAAATGATTGGCAGCCGAGAAAACACACATGTTCCACATAAAATTACGGACTGTCGGATGGAAAGACAGATGAAATGATTTATAGAGTAGGTTTTTAATAAAAATATCCAAACTTTCTTCTAAGTTTTGAGAGTGATCTATCATAAAAACAAGGATGCAGATATGTAGGGGGTATATATATCCCCCCCCCCTTTCAACATCCAAGCAGGGTGTGAAGCTAAAAAAGTCCCACCTTTTTTTTTAAATTAAGGGGGATATGAAAACCTATCAAAAGAGTCCATCAAAGCGTAACTCAAATTTAGGGATTAAAGATAAAAATTTAAACTGTAGCTGCTTTCTTGGCAAATCGTTATTAAATATTAAGTTAAAATTGCATAAAAAATTGAGCAGCTTTACTTCATGAATTGTAGCATATCTGTAAAGACTTTTTCTAAATTTCATAACGCCCATGCAATTCTTTAATGTTTTTAAAATGCAAGATTATGTTGTGTGGTGTACAGACCCTAATTATAGAAAATCTTTGCAATTTAAATAAAGAATAAACATCTAACGTAGAAAAGCATAAAAAATTTCTTGGATGTAAATACAGACAGAGTGATTTAAAGAGCAGATATTCTGCAGTGGTTATAAATAATATAAAGAATATACTCATAGGGGGAAATCACGAAACCTTTCACATTTGTTTTTGTATGACTAAAATCCCGACGAACTAATCAAATTTTATGCATTTCCCCATAGCTGACTGATGGACCGACGGACGAATAAACAGACAATGATAATTACAGAAAATCCTCGCTTTAAAAAAAAATTAAGTGCAAGTCATCCTCACTCATACATTTAACAAATTAAGCTAGAAAATAAAACTTTACTGTATACTGAATTTAGGGGGATATAAAAAGGAAAATATAATATATAACTATCCATCTATCCAAATATATATCTATCTTTATCATTACTTTGTGAATTACCTCGTTGTTGCGAAATTCTCTTGCAATTTTAATTTGCCAGAACATCATCCACATATACATATAATAGGATGCGATACTCTAACGCCCACAAACATAACAGCAGGTTATCTTCTTTCTATTTTTCTATCTATCTATCTATATATCCATAACAAAATAATGATATTCAGAGTATAGTGATAAATGCAGACCCTCAATCATACAAAACTACTCAATATATATTTTTTTCTGGTGTTCCCACTTTCTTACAAAATACTGTAAACCAAAGCTGAACATGTATGTGTGTTTACCTGAAAACTACTAGTTTGTTCCTTGTAAGGTTTTAGGCTCTTTAGTTTGGAGGGGTATTCTTGAAGTGGGAAGAATGCTTTGGCTTATGCACAGCAGGAGTGAAGCTTCTCATTGGGAGTTGGAGAAAGTTTGCTTTTTAAATCAGGGGAAAATAACCACTAATATTTGTTACTTATGAAACTTTAATTTATATTTAGTTTATGACATTTCTTTACTATGTGTAATTATATTTAAACAAACAAATTGTGTACAAATGTACTTTACAAAATTGGAATTGAAATTGCATCTTAATATCTTCAAGGCAATCTTTTTCTCCTCTAGTTGGTTGTAAGGAAAAAACACTATTATTATTTTGTATATTATATTTACCTTTTCTTTTCACAAATAACTGTAGCTGGTTTTTTTAGGCCAGGCAAAGCGTGTTTTTAATCAGGCCTTTCAAATATACAGGGATCTTAGGGGATAAGACAATGGGCGATAAATTGACACCCTCAATTTTGCTGAATAGAATTGTACCTTCTGTAGTTCATTCATATCTCAAACTGTAAAAATAAAAGAAATTTAAAGAGAAAGGTTATGGCCATAAAGTTGAGAGTAATAAATAAATAGAGCAAATTAATCATTTGTTTATGTTTTATTTTAAGTGTAATAAACCCTTTATTTCTGAATAATTTACCAGATCTTGTAGACGTTCCATGAAAAAAAAAAACATAAATACAGTTTATTCCAGTATGGCTTCGAAACCGATTAATATCTGGTGGATTATAACCGGTTCTCAGCCATACTGAAAAGTTATTTACCGCATCCAATGTCCCCTGCATTTAGACCTTTTAATCTTGTCCTAAATAAACTTTAAAAAGAGGGCGCTTTCTCAAAAAGTACCCTCTTGAGCACAAATGACCCCCCCCCCATCATCTTAATTAGAAATAAATTTAAAATAAAGGAGGTGTTGTTTTTCATTTGTTGGTTTATTAGTTTAAGTCAGGTTAGGTTAGGTTACATTAGATACTGGCTTGCCCTGCTGGTATATTGTATAGGCCCTGCAAAGTTAGGCTTAGTAAAGAACTACCCCCCTCCCCTACTTTCAATTCATTTCAAAAATAAAAGGGGGGTGGGGAATGATTATCAGTGCTTAACCGGCAACTTGTTGGAAAGTACCAAAAAGTGGATTGCAGTGATTTAGGAGAAGCAAAAACTCCTGCACACTGCTTTTAATATTACTATCAAGGTATGATCAAATAAAAGTTGGAAATTTGGTCCAATAGGTCAGTTGGTTCTGATTATTGAGGGAGGGAGGGAACATTGAAATTTAAGTTGCATTGGTAACCAAACCTTCCATTGAATAAGTTTATACCACAGTATAACTTTATCATTATCAATGTGGATGTGTATATCAGTTTATCGTTCATTGTCTTATCCCTTATTGTTTTATTTTAAAGCCATGATTTTAAAGGCTATGCAATATTTCGGGGTTAAATGAGATGAAAGATTTGATTATAAATGGAAAAGAGCATCTCTTCCTATTGATGTATTCGTCCGTGTTTTCTAAAAAAATCAATGAAATAGGTAAACCCTGTATAATTACATGTTTATAACTAGATAGAAATACTAACATATTTTCTAAATTTCTAACCTTAATAATTTTAGACTTTGAAATCTCATTGAATTTTTGTACAAAAAAAAGGTTGTACATGAAGACAGATAGGTTGCACTTTTATATTATCAGGGACATAGCAGGGTTACAGGAATAGGACCAGTTAATATAAATCTTTGGATAATGGAAAGAAAACGAAGTAGCGGGTTTCATCATATTTTCTAGGTAGCTTTTTCCTATTTTAGCCCCTGTAAACTATAAACTATCAAAAGGTACTGTGAACATACTATGAAACTCGCTACTTCGTTTTCTTTCCATGATCCAAAGATTTAAAATTTTTCTGTGGCTTGTAAACCAAAGGAAAAAATCTAATTAATTGAAGAAATTCGTTTTGAAGTATCTATATGGTATTTTTACTTTTTAGCTTCATAGTGCTTTAAAAAAACATTATGATTAAAATATTTAATTTACAATTAAAATCGTTTTATTTAGTTTTATATTATTTGTTTATATTTTTTTCTTAGTCGCTAGAATTATAAAATTATTTGCCCTCCCCCCTCATTAATTTTTTTAATTATGAGGTAGCATTTCGAATCAAATTCAAATCATAGAAAATATTATTTCTATTGTACGGTGAAAAGTATAAAAATAATTTCTTCTATACAAAATTCTAAAAATAATAAATATTTGTATTAATTACTCAATTATTATTTCTGTGACGTACATATTAATCTATATTCTAAGCCCATACTTTATAATAAATAGTATCTTTAGATACTCTATAAATAGGATGCAAGTCTGTATATGTTAATAATCTATATTCTAATCCATACTTTTAAATACTTTAAAATTGAGGGAAGAAGAGATGAAAGTCGACCCTTAACTTTTTAAAAGAAAAGAAAAAAAATCTAGGGTCATTTTTTAAAAAAAGGCAATTTCCCTTAGGAGGGTAGAGGTACCGTCCCCCAAATATTTTGAAAATCTTCAATGGACGTATGATAAGCTTAACTGTAAAGGAGAACCATATCGGTCAGGGGTGAGCTACATCATTCGCTACAAACACAAACAGACAAAGAGATAGACATCCTGTTACTTCAATATGATGATAGACATTATTAATATTATTATCCTTGTTTTATATATTAATGTTATAGTTGTATCACTATAAGACGGATCAAATAGGAATACAAAGATCTAAACAGTAGCGCGTACACAGGATTTTTTCGGAAATTTTTGTTACCCTTAAACTATTTTTTTCCCTCATATTACAAATATGCTGGTACCCAAAGTTTTGGAAAACGGTAGAAACACGTTTATCATCGATGGCTGAGAACTAAAGGGACTTTTATCAAATCTAGATTGGTTGAAACAAACTACCAGTGTACACACTTTTCTTAAAATATTTTTTTAATTTACAGAAGAGGAAATTTTGTTTATCATAATTTGGGGTGTACTGTACATTATTGTCTTAGTGCTTAAGATCCCTGACTATTACTGATCTGATCATTAAGAATCATTATTGTCTTATAAGTAATGTCTTCAATACAATTATTATTATATTGCAACTGTATGTACTAGTGGCAACGCCCCCTGAGGCCTCTAGGGTCACTTGAAGGAAGGGTGTGGGCTGACCCTTCACATTTATCTAGTATGTACTAGTGACAACGCCCCCTGAGGCCTCTAGGGTCACTTGAAGGAAGGGTGTGGGCTGACCCTTCACTTTTATTTTTAATTTTAAAAAAAAGGATTTTAGGGGGGAGATTTTTTCTAGGGGTATTGTCTCTAAGGAGGATGGTGGTATCTTCCCCCAAAATAGTTATAAACCTTACCAGGACATATGACAGACACATAGTCATCTTGTTACTTTTGTATAAGGATAACATTTCTTTAAAAAATCAATGGACTATATATTGATATTTTTTGACATGCTAAAAATTTACATACACTTGATCTAATGTTAATTATGTAATGTTTACGTAGGTTGGTGTAATTTTTTTATTTTTATAATTAATTGGTTCTGATATTTTTTTCAAGTATTTAAAAATACATTTAGTTAACATATTTAGGCATCAAAATATATATTCTCAAATAATCACGCAACCTCGTATTTTCTTATATTCTAAAATATTACAATCCTTTTATGTTAAATATAATAGTATCTTTGTTTGTATGCGTGTATCTGTATAATGTACCGAAGGTTCTCATAGGTCATGGAAAGGTTTATAACTATTTTAAAGGGAGGGAACCACCACCATCCCAAAAGAAATCGCCCCTTGTTTTAAGGAAATACTGACAATTAACTGGACATATTATCTCCATATATCTTTCAAATAACATTGTTGACTTTCGTTTATGGGATAAGACAATAGCAGATAAATTGGTGTACATGCCTTATAATGATACGCAAAATTACCCCTTCAGTAGATTGCAATTAGTGTGTAAAACGTCTTGACACTCGATTTAAAGAACCAACCAATCAAGATACAATAAAAGCCCTCAAATATGTTAAGCCAACGAATGAGCAAACGTTATTATAAAACATTGTGAACATGTGTAATTAACAGCCCAATGTCACCTCCCTCCCTGTTTTATGTCGACTATGAGGCATACAATAAAGAAATGCACTAGAAAAAACGTATTTTTCTCAGTAATCATTTATATTAAGCGGTAGAAAAGTTATAGAGAAATATTTCCACTTGACTAATTCTCAGGGAGGGAAGGGCATTGGTCTGTAAAATACACTAGAACCCAAAATTTTATAACCACGTTATCTTATTCTTGACTCAAAAACGTTGGTCATTTTTACTTAATTTAATTGGTCGATTTTAAGCTAGTGGTAAACAATCTTTTTAACCAATAATTATGATCTACAGTAGGGGTAATTATTTAATCATCATATTGGGGATGTATATCAATATATATATCATCCATTGTCTTATCCCTTGAGATCCCTGGTAATTCCTCGTTAATTATAAATATGGCTGACTAAGATAGGATTAATAAGATATCTTATGCAACATATTTTCCTTTCATTAATAGAAGCGTAGCACCTCTATATAGATTGTCACATTATTACATGTAGTGTCAGGATTTGACGGTTTCCGTAATATCGCATTTAAACCACAAGAAAGAAAAAATATTTTCAAGCTTATAATAGGTTAGGTTACGTTAAGACAATATTTGAAGAATACCGCACATAGTGTTAAAACTCCCAGATAGGGCTTGAAATGGGGGGTGGAGTTCGATGGTTAAGAAAAGGTTCATTAAAAAATTAAATTAATAACAGGTTTGGTGATTTTTACTAGTTGGTAATAGTGGTGATTCTTCTGTAGTAAGACTAGGGTATGCAAGCTGCTGATTAGAATACTTCAAACGAAGTAAAGCAAAACTAGTTGACAAAATTCCAGTTAATTACATATTTCATCAGTAAACAATTTCAGTCAAACATAAAAAATAGCTTTTATCTAAATGTAGAATTTTAAAAATAAAAAAAACGCATTGTTATAATTTTCTATGGAATGATAACCATAATTCAAAGTTAAGTTATACTTTTGAATGTCAAATTTATCTCACAGACCATTTAC
>LS056675.1:0-11904 GCA_900241095.1 Acartia tonsa
TATAGATCATGCCCGCACACTGTTTTAAGCGGCATAAGAAGGCCTACAAATAATCTGGAATAGCCATAAATCAATAATGCATAATTATCTCGCAGTGCATAGAAATGCGCGAAAAAGACCTATTTTACGCGGTTTTTCTTCAGTGAAGCTTTCCCTGTGCATCATTGGTTCTTGGCTATTCCAGATTATTTGTAGGCCTTCTTATGCCGCTTAAAATGATGTGCGGGTATGATCTGTAAGTTCAGCCGTTTGGCAGCCAGCAACCTTTAAAATTCATAGACTTTTGGCAATATTCGTTACCAGCAATATTTTACCGTGAACTGCAGTAGATCCGGATACTGTTTAGGGACATTATTAGAATTTGATTATAGAAATATTTCGCTATAATTTCATAACTTCTTGTTAAAGAAATAGTTATACTAAAATTCACATGAATAGGAGAATAATATCATACAAAGAATTGTTGTCAAGAAAAGTTAAAACTGTTAAAGGAATCCTCATGCCACCAAGTTTAAACTCAATAGTGTAATTTTAACAAGCCTAAATTAATGTTATGAGCTCTCCGCTACGTACTAATAGACGTTCTGACTGACCCTATTATTAGAAAAACTTCAGCTTTAAAAGAAAATGACTGGATAAATTTTTTTAAATCGTCAAAATGAATTTAACTCTATATTCAAATGTCAAACTAATTATCTTAAATTCATTGATTTTACTCTTCAATAAACCAAATACTTATAGAAGCAATGCTACTGTATAACTACCCATTTATTTTTAAAAATAATGGAGGAGGTTCTGCGCTCGAGTGGCACTTTATTAGAAACTTGAGGCCTCTAGGGGAACTTAAGCAGGAGGTAATTGAATTGGATAACCCAATTTCTTAATTTAGATTTTAAAAGAAAAATTGTGGGGAGGAAATTTTTTTTTTAAATTTTAATTTTAGTTAAAAAATAAAATTGATATTTTTTTTGAGTGGGAGGTAATTTTTTTCTAGGGGCGATTTCTATTTGGAGGGTAGTGGTACCCTCCCCAAAATAGTTATAAACCTTATGGGAAGCTATCCTGTTAAGGAGAACCCGATCGGTTCAGGGGTTAGCGAGATCCTTAGTTAGAAACAGACAAACAAACAGACATCTTTCTACTTTTTATATTAGAAACAGGGGCTGCTATTCAGACAATTAATTCCAATTGAAATTGCCGCAAAATTTAATTTTTTGTTGGGGTAAATTTTGCGTATAACTTGTTTTTTTCATGTAATTGAAGGGGAGTAGGTTGTGGGGAACGTTTTCCCTGATTTTGAAAGCACGAGCCATCCGTTGCTGATAGCTTGGTAGAAATACACACACTTATTGTGTAAAAGCTTTGCTTTTTATAATATGACACATTATGTATGTATTTTTCTACTAAAACCCTTGATGTCAAATAATAATCTCATCTAAATATATGTAGAATTTTTTAATATTTATAATCGAGTACACAATATAAAACAATAATTTTTTTCTCTCAATATATTATATAATGATGCCATTATAGAAAAATTATGTTGAAAATATGTCCGTCAAATATATTGACATAGGTAATAGTTGTAATTTGTAACATGTTATACTGATAATATGTCATGTCAAAAGAAATTGTTTTCTGAAACTTGGCTGTGTTAATTTTGGTTGATTTCAAAGACCCAATTGAGAGTAGGAACAAGGTCATTGGGATAGGGAAATACAGTGATGTATCCCCTTCCCCATCTAGTGTATTACTTTAATTTCATGACCACAGTATTTCATACAATTAACTATAAACATTTAGATTAAGGAGAGTTCAAGAGAAATATGGGAGAAGAAAAGAGTAAAAGGTGTTGTTCAGACTAAAAAAATGTATAATATGCATATGATAAAATACTGACCATCAAAACCATAAATTCATACCAACTTTTTACTGTAACCCTTTTTTATTTGAAAAAGCTTTATTAGAACATAATTTTGGCTTTTAAAGGTTTTGATAATGAAAATACTGCAATAGCTTGTTTGCAATTTTTCTTGAATTTGGTGCTTCCAAAAAACTATCATTATTTAATCCTTAAAATCAAAAAGAATTGATAGTAAAAGCTTTTCAAGTATCGATTCGTGCATTAAAACTGGTTCTCAGCCATACTGAAAAATAATGTATAGTATCGTATTACATCCAGTTTTCTACAAATATAAAAATGTACAACCATAAGATTAAAACCATTTTCATATCCACGGAAAGCTGTTTATGATACGATGCGATAAATAACTATAACCTTAGAGTTTTTTTTCTATAATTTCTCTATGTTAGAATTATCTATCTATCTCTCATGACGTTTTTTAAGATTTAAAGAGAATTTTGTGGACAGGGAAGGAGATGTTACTAATTTCAACAACCATTTCAGCAACTCAATAATTACCAATGTACAAGTTAGGGGAATATTAATTTACCATCCGTTGTCCTCTCCCTGTATCCTTGCCAATGACAAAGTCTATTCTGACCATCAAGATTTATATCTTCAGGAAATTTGAATATCCTACCAAATTTCTCAAATCTAGGGAAAATTAAAAGATTAAAAATCTAGCCAAAAAATACATTTAAAATCTACAGAAAATTATTGATAAGATTACGTTATTGGTAGTCTAAGTTAGGTAGAACTAGGTCGCCCGCATGGGATTGTGCGGATTTTCAATGAAATAATTATAATTTAACTGTTGAAACTTTTTGACCCTCCCACCTCCACAAAAATTATGAAGTTTTAAAAACGTCTATAAGCCTGAAGATAACCTTTATGGACGGGATACACCACAAGATCATCTTTTGGTGTATCTCTAAACCAAATCTTGTCATTGCTGTGCATGATTATATGGTCACACGCAACCAACCCTTTAATTGTTCGATTTTTGTCCTTAAAGTGCTTGATAATAAGTTGCGCCTGTTTTTTAGCTACGTCATTACCACCTAATTATTACTTTCACGCACCTAACATACCAGGGCCGGGGCTGGAACCACTTTTAAGGTCTTTGGTGATAACGAGGTGTTGGGCTTAGATTCGAACCTATCACCTTCCCGAAAACGAACATATGTGCTATAGTCGGAGGTTAACTATTCTAAATAAGGTATATGTAGGAATCTTTGTTTATAATTTTAATATAAAATAAACCTTTAAAAACTATCTTTATTCCTGAGAAAATTGGGTCACTTTCAAACTGTATACATACATGCAAGATCCAATCACATAGACTTTGGAAAAGCATTCTTAAAGGTTTATTTAAAACAATGATTTCTTTTAAATTTTACATTACTAGTGTGCCCTAGCCTCCTTTCCGTACGGATGAACGAATGAACATAACCTAGTTATAGAGTATTTGCGCTACTTAAAAAGGTTATATAACAAGTAAAATATAATAAGAGTTAAGAAACATGAAATTTAATGAAAAAGGTACCACAAAACATGAAATAGGTAAAGGTTTGATATTTAAATCCTTTTCTTCGTTATTATTTTCATGGATCTAAAAGGATGGCCGATGAATTTATGTAAAATCCAAATGATCATACATAAAAATTACCCCTTCGTTAGCGTAAAATTATGGGTTGAAACGTTTAAACACTAAACTTAATAAACCAACCAATCAAAATTCCCCCAAAGTTGTTAAACCAACGAATAAGAAAAACTTTGAGGACTAGTGTAATAAACAGCCCATTATCCCCTTTATCTCTGATTATTTTACTCTCAGAATACATATCTGTGTCCCCATATGCCAATAAATTAAAGATCAATAAATATTCGTCCTCTTTTGTGTAGGTCCTTGCAAATTAAAAGTTGACATAAACAGATCGATAGCTAATACCCATAAAAACTTTTAAATCAAATCATCTAATTTTGTCATACTTGCAAATTTCGTTCGAAAAAGTCGAATGGCAATACAAGTTTCTGAAAGGCCATTAGTTGCTTTCATAAAAGGGAGCAACTATATTATTTTTAAGTTAAATGGAAAAATAAGGGGGTGGTCTTTTTCTTCACAAGAAAAAAATATAATGGGGGGGATAAGAGGCTTCTATGCTTGATAAGGCACATTAAAGGAAATCTTCGGCCCTTATTTAAAATAATCTAAAAATTTTTAAGTGAGAAAGAATAGGACCATGGACAATAAATTTGTCTTCCATCCAATATCAAATATTGCCAAATGTACCATCCTAGTCTAGGAGTGAAAATGTCGCCCCCCCCCCTTTACATCTGAAGTTTTCATTGATGTATTAGGCTTTTTCTTATTAGGGGAAAGATGGGGTGTAGATCAATTGTGTTCTCCTTTCCTAATAAGCTTGGCACAGAAGTTTATTTTAAAGACTGACTTTTCTAAAAATTAAGCTTTGAAAGAAACAATTTTCATAACTCAAGCTTGTTTAAGATTTTGCAAAATCTTTATGAGTTTCTTACAAGATATTACAGGATATTGAATTCTGACCACAGCACAGGAACACAGGGTGGTAGGGGACTTTGGGCTGTTTATTTCTGTAGTCCCCAAAGTTTTATAATAAAGTTTTCTATTTCGTTGACTTTAACAAATTTATATGGTCTTTAAATATCAGCCAAGTCGCTACAAAAGAGCAGAAACCAATTTTTAAACCAGGTAGATGTCTAGCTCTATACTTAAATATTTCTTACCCACAAAGCCATTATTTTTTATTTAATAAAAAGAGATACATATAAGTTAAGATAACATTTTTATCAAAATTTTTCTTCGGACCTTCCTATAGTAAAAACTATTTATTTGTTCATTAATTAAGGTTGTTAATGAATGTTTTTATAATACAGATATAGTATCAGATATATTGATATTGCAACTGAATAAAAATCATTTTGAGTTTGGTTAAGACATTTCTTTATTTCTCATGTCAAAACATTCCTAAAATGCGACTTTAAAGACTAATTATAGTTAGGCGCCTATTTTCCCTATTTTTTGAGGATGGTATTCGCATTCTTACCCCTCCCCTCCCCCCCACCCTTGAACCCCCTTGATCACCGACAAACAGACCGAATAACCAGGGATCTAAAGGGATAAGACAATGGCCGATAGATTGATTTTCTTTCCCAATGGTCAAACAAAAAATTACCCCTTCTATAGGTTACAATTAGGGGTTGAAACGTTGAGACACTCAATTTAATAAACCAACAAATCATTATTCATTAAAAGTCCCCAAAGTCTTTAAGCCAACGAATAACACAGTAAAGGCAATGTTTACCATTTCTTATGCATATCTGGTTTTGGACTATATCTATGATTAGAAATGTAATTATTAGAGGCTGTCGATTTATACATTACAAGAAAATACAATCAAGAGATCAGAATATCATAAGACAAGGATGATAACATCCACAGAAGCGATGCTATTGAATGGTAGGACAAACGAAAAGTAACGCTTTTACTCTCATCACGCCAAGTTTGAATTCGATAAGACAATTCTAACATGCCTAAATTTACGATGATAGCTATCAGTTACAGACCGACCAAAACTATAGAAAAGCCTAGCTTTTAAAAACAATAAGTCGTAAGTAAATTATGAAAAAAAAAATTATTTCGGACAACTATGTAAAGGATGTTAAACATTAATTTTGATTGTTTAAAGGAATTGTCATAAAACCACTCAAAGAAGTCAAAAGAAATATCAAATATTGCCAAAAAATCTGCTAAATCGGTGCTGCCTATAATGATGGTTTCAGGCTTTGTCTCTGTATACCTGGCATCATTAATAAGCACAGACATGCAATCTAGAAAACAAAACAATAATTTGCAAAATTGATTTTAAAAGTAACAGTGTAACTATATCTTTGGAATAAAGTGTAGAATTTTTTATTATTTTTTATGAAATATGAATAATTCTCGAATTTGTAAGAAGATCTTTATATTGCCTATAAAGTGACGCTATACAATACAAATGACCAATAATAGACCGATACACAGACTAAATTACCAATGGCAGGCCAGTATACATTTAGATTGACCAAATTAGGCCAGTATGACGTAATTTTTATGTAGTTCTATAAAAAGCTTCTATTTGCAATGCAGTTTAATTTTAGCTTCAACTACGTCTTTTCCCAATGTTCATCAACAACAACAAAAAATTTAATTTTTGTGATTTGAAAAGATTAGTCTATGCTCCATCCGGGCGAATCAAACCCTAGTAATAAGACATTTATTGGAAAACAATTGGAGGCTAATAAGTTTTTCTTCGTGTGTATTATCCCTGTCCACAACAAAACACAGAAGCAAACACAAAGAAAACTTTTTCGTTGGTAATATCCCTTTTTTCTTCCTGGAGATAATCATAAATATCAGTTGTTATAGATGACCTCTTGGGGGCTCGTTGACGCTTCGGGTACAAGTTCTCCCCACGATACATTAAACATACTCTGCGTGTGAATTGCAGTGTCAATCGCCCAGGGTATTAAGTAAGATAACACCCAATAGACAACCAACTCTTTAATAATTGATTGCAAGACCTTTGTCAAAAAATTCTATTTGTTTAGGGCAAAGGCATTCCTCCTACTCTAACTATTAATGTCGCACAGCAGGCGGAACTGTTTTTAAGGTCTTTAATTTTGAAGCGGCGATGAGTCGAGACTCAATCCCATTCCTCCCCGACGACTAGCGGATGTAGTTTTAAACATAAGTTATAACAGCAGTAGGTAGTAATTTAATGTCTTTTGTTATGGCGGAGCTTTGGACGAGATTCGATCCACAAACGATTTAATGGAAAATTCCCCTTTTTCTCTTTGCGAAAACCAGAGTAACTAGATAGTACCTTGCCAGTCTTATAATAGAAAGGTACATCATTAAGGCAGAGTTGGATTCTTAATAAAAATTAGAGTCGGCGCATCGCTACCTCACCAAAATTGTTGTTTTTGTGAAAAATCCTCCAAAATCACATAAAAAATCTACAAAAATTTAAAAAAATCATAGAATGGTTATTAACATAAGATTTTATTTAATTTTTGTAGATTTTTATGTGACTTTGGAGAAATTGGTGAGGTAGCGACCCAAATTTTTTTAAGAATCCACCTTAGCATATTCACTAAAATAATGGACATATATAAGTAGCGCAGCAATAACAAGCTAATAATTTATTTGGATGTGAAAATAGGAGAATGGAAAAGTTATACAATAAGGTACTCTCGAATAGCCTTGAAGACGGGATACACCACGAGATCTTATTTTTTAGTGTATCTTTAAAACAAACCTTGCTGAATGCTGTGCATTGTTATATAGACAAAAGTCCTTAAGATATTCAAACCTTTGATTGCACGACCTTTGCTTAGAAATCCTAACTGTCCATTGTAATTAAATGCGCCTGTTTTAGGCCTAGGTATTCCCCATACTCTCAGTATAAGTGTCACGTGTCATGCAGACATAGCAGCAGTATGTACCATTTTTAATCTCTCTTGTATGACGTGGTGTGGGCCAGACTCAAGCCCGATACCTCCCCGATAGCAAGCAGGCACGTGATCATTTACGCTTATGTTGTGGGTAAAAAATTGTTTTTAGAAAGCATTGCTTTAAAGGTTTGCTAGATTTTTAGGTAAACAGAGAGACATACAGATATTATACCTTTATATAACATTAGGCATAAGGTATAACCAACAAGCGAAATAAATCTAAAATAATATTAGGGGGGCAAATGGATAGAATGTCAATTTTAATATGTGTTGCCCCCAAACGACAGCTGATAAACACGTATAGGTTCCGTGATTTTTTTTTGATTAATTTCATTGTTGGTATAAAGCTGATATAACATTCTTATGCCTATGAAAACAATTTGAAATTGGACTATTAATTGTTTTCTATGTTCAATTTCCATGATAGGATTAATATTTAGATGCGTAACATCTCTAAAAAAGTACAATCTCGCAAAAATTTATGATAGCACATTTGTAATCCGTTTTGTATGCAATTCATTTTTTATTTTTTTTTAAAGCAAAACTTTTCTATAATTAGGGTCGGTCCGTCCGTCCGTCCGCATGTTAGAATTAGATGGTGGTACCCTCCCCCAAAATAGTTTTAAATCTTTCCGTGACCTATGAGAAGCTACGCTGTTGAGGAGAACCCGATCAGTTCAGCGGTTAGCGAGATTCTTCGGCACAGTCACACAGACAGACACACAGACAAACACACTTCCTGTTACTTTATTATAAGGATTTACTTTGGTTTGCTTATGTACTTGTTGAATTTATATTCTCTAAATTGAAAAGTTCACTAATAGATGGAATGTCAAAGGGAAAGAAAAAACAAAAAGTTGATTCCTATAATTCTTTAAAATGCACTTTAACAGTATAATATCTGTTTATGAAAGCTATAACCTGTGTTGTACTATTTTTATGAATATTTGACTTTAGGAACTACAAGGAGAAAGGGCCAGCTGAATTCTAGTTTCCGATTGTGTACATAGCACCCTCATCCTATCTCAATATTTACTACTTATCTAAAAAAGCATTCAAACTTCCGAAAATAAAATCAAAATTTGAAAAATTAAAATTTTGAATCGTTTATATCGCTTTTCCCTATGACCGGTGTAGCTGAAAATATTTTTTGCAATAGTTGGGTTATCTGTTGTACAACTTCGGAAATTAGGCAAGAAATGGGTAATCAATTTTCAGTTGATCGGAGAAAGATAATAGAAAGGTTTTGTAACCTTATCTCAAACATTAGAATATTATTTTTAACATGTTAACTAAAATATATAAAGAAATACTAAAATGTAATCAGTGGCAGGTATCATCAATCAATCACTGATTTTTAATAATTCATTAGATAGCTCAATCAGATTTATGTTTTTTAATCTGTCTCAATTAAAAAAAGTCATTTGATTAACTGCATTATACTTTAAGACGTTAATAAATATACCGCTCGGGGGAATGCCTTAACCAAAAACATGCGCACTTATACAAGTAAGGACTTACAGACAAAGGTTGTGCTATCAAAGGTATGATTGTCTGCAATAGTTGAATTTTTATTGTTTGAATAGGACCTACTATAGTTAAAGGTCTGGATCTAAGTTGTTATCATCAAATCCTACAGGTATTAATTAGGGAAGATGATTAAAGTACCTCAACAGATTATGAAATCATACGATAAAATAACCAATGAGAGGCCAGCATAAATTTTACCATTGCTTGGTCAATTACAGTGTATACTGTTCTCTCATTGGCTATTATATCGTATGACGTTATAATCTGTGGAGGGACTCTAATCATCTTTTTGATTAGGTTTAATATACAAACACTTGCTGACGGACTTACGGTCTTACCTAATTTTGGAGTATTGTTACCAATTGTAAGCATCTTATTTAACTTGTTTCATTTGAAAATGTTTTCAAGCTTTTAGTTGGGTTGAAAATTACTTTATCTTCAATTATTCTATGTCTATGTCAGTCTTCTTTCTATGTATAAAAATATTTCAAATGTACAATGGAAAATTGTATCTGAACCACCAAGATAGAAGTTTGCAAATAAAACTAAAATTGATTTGAAAATTTTATATTTCATTCTCTGGAATGATGTTCTTCAGCATGAAATCAAGATAAAGTAAGGGTCATTGCTTTTAATTAGATTTGTGATTGAATCCAGAGAGAGATAGGACAATAGGTTGTTTATTACACTAGTACCCAAAGTTTTGTAATAACGTTTTCTTAACCATTGGCTTAACAACTTTAGGGATTTTAGTGAATTTTGATTGGATGATTCATTAAGCTGAGTGTTCAAACGTTTCAACCAATCATTTTAATCTGCAGAAGGGGTATTTTTTTTGTTTCAGCATTGAGGTTGTACATCAATTTATAGTCCATTGTCTTATCCCTTTAGATCCCTTTTCCTTTCAAATCGCTTTATATAATTGATTAAAAGCAATTTTACTCTGCTTAGGACAACTTTAAACATCATTGAAAATCATCAAAAAGTTCTAGCACCATGTGACGTGTTTAGCAATTTAAGATAGTTTTCTTGGGAAAATGGAGGTAGGATGGTCTTGTCGTAGAAGGGTGTTAACAGACAACCCATCACGCACGGCCCGTAAAGGACAAAAAACGTTTGTTTCTCAGTTTAACTTGATATAGAATAAACTTGGATATTATAACAGGGGAAAAATTATCTTATTTTATAATATCTTTAAAATTATTAAACGCTTTGTTAATGTCTAGGTGACGTATATTAACTAAATTTATTACAAAATAATTTCGATCGATTATGACCATTTAATTTTTATAATAGGAATAGATTATGATTATGATAAATAATATGTAAATTTATAAGTAAATATGTATATCTATATAAATATAATAATTTCATTAAAAGCAATCAGCAGTTTCCCTCAATGTGCTTAGTCGAGCACAGAACCCCCACCCTACAAATATTTGGAAATAAATTTGAATTAATATGGGTAGTTTTTTTTCTGTTCATGATTGTTACCTTAGACCAGGTTAAGTTATGGTATATTTGATAAAGGGTAGCACTTCTTGGTTAGGGCACATCAGGTGTATACCCCGCAAGGTTAGGGTTCCCCATAGGCGTTAGGCAAATTTCTCTAATAAATAAGCGGATGCTGCGCTTGTTAGGCATCAAGCAACAAGGAGTTCTAAAATTCAAATATCAAATTCTTTTCTTTCAAAAGATTTTTAGAAGTATGATATATATACCTCTTATTTATGCCTAACTAAGCTACATAAAAAAAGGCTCCATAGTAATCTATGGTTATGTTGAATGTATTTTTTGCTAGTTTCTCAAACATTACTTTTCTCTTTCAGATACCATGTATATCAAAAGTTGATCAGGAAATTAAGGGAATCTAGCATCTAAGGCTCTGTATTCAAAGTGACTGGAAAAGGATACAAAAATAGCTTAAAAACATCCCAAGACCTATGTGAAGCTTTCCTAAGATGGAGTACCCAATTAGTTCAGTAGTTATTGAAATTTTAAGCTACAAGCAAAAAACCTTACTTCTTTAGGATATCCATTAACTAGCGGCTACGCCCTAGAGGCCTCTAGTGTCTATGTTGCGTTCAAGTCTCTACGAATATTTATTTTTTCTCTCTCGATTTTTTGTGATTTCTCTTGGGAGGGTGGAGGTACCCTCCCCTAAAATAATTATAAACCCTCCTAGGACCTATAAGAAGCTACCCTGTTAAGAAGAACTCTAGCGGTTCAGCGGTTAGCGAGATCCTTGTACCAAATTACTTGAACGCAACATAGAAATTGTACAATTTTTTAAAACTTTTCTTTTAAAATTGGCCGTTGGAATTCAACTCCCCTCTTCTCAAGTTTCCCTGGAGGCCTCTAGGGGCGTAGCCGCAAGTATTTATAAAGTAAGAAAAGTTATTTTTTGAGCTTGAGATACATATAACTACTGAACCGATTGGCTTCTAAATTTAAGGGAAGCTTTATTTAAGTCCAAGGATGTTTTTTTTATTTTTAGATTCAAGTATTGATATGGATTTTGGCTATATCTCTTCTCCTTCGAATATAGAGCCCCTAGATGTTAGGGGCGCATCCACTAGTATATATAAAAGTAATAAGATGTCTGTCTGTTTTAGTGTATCTTCAGCTCTAGCTAACCGCTGGTCCGATATGGTTTTACTTTACAGTAGCGCTTCTTTTAGCTCCATACTACCAAGAGAAATCGCCCCTGAAAAAATTTACCTTTTTACAAAGTACTAAATTTTAAAGTAACGGGTCGATTGATATCATAACAAGTTCAACAAGGTATACCTTTACTCCTAAAGAAATATAGTATATGTAAGACAGGAAAAAGTTAATCAATTTTTCTTTTCTTGCCTCAGAAAAAGATTTTCCAGGATATTTTACGATAAAACTTTGTTGTTAAGCTGTAAATAAAAGAATTATCTCAGTTTTGT
>LS056676.1:1356-11904 GCA_900241095.1 Acartia tonsa
CCCCCCCCCCCCGGCGCGCCGCGGGCGCGGGCGGCGCCCCCCCCGCCCCCGCCCCCCGCGGGGGCCCCGGGGCCGCGCGGGGGGTGTAATTTAATGTAAATGAGCTATGAGTAGTTGATTTTCTGAGGATAAAGTTAGCTTTGTTAGAAAATATCGTCGAAAAATTTTGTTGATTGTATTATTGGAACGAATAGTATATGTATATTAATATTGAATATTAATAAACAAAAGGGTAACTTTGACGGATTAAGGGTCCAGATTGAACATCTATATCTACTGTATCTATTCCTGATTCGTATATTATTGCAATATCGATGTTACAGCCTATTCTTTATGATGTAATGAAATATTTTATTATCTCTCTTTGGCATAGCAAGCGTGGTTTTGGCATGAATATTTCTAAAAGATTGTGCAGCACTATGTGCTCTTGAACAAAAAAAGTTAAAGGTTCTATAACACTATATGATACAGGACAAATAAAGTTGATGATAGTGGCCAGATTAAAAATAATTCAACATTATGTAGTGTAGTGTAGTGGTTCAAGAAAGTTTTGGCATAAATATTTCTACAAGATTCTAAAACACTATGTGCTTCTGGACAGAAAAAGTTTAAGTTAGTTGTCACAAAAGATTCAGCAGCAATATGTACTTGTAGACCAAGGAAGTTTAGACATGAATACCTCCATAAGATTCTGTGCTTCTATACAACAAAGTTGAAGGTAGTAGCGACAAAAACTAGATTCTGCAAACTAAAGTCTGTTAGTTTTTTATATGTATTTGGCCATAACTCTGTCAAAAATGCTTTAAAAAAAGACCTTTTTCTACCTATTAGAAGCTGCAATACTATGTGCTTCTGGACAAAGAAAGTTATAACATGAATATTTCTATAAAATTCTGCAACACTATGTGTTTCCGGTTTAAGAAAGTTTAGGCATTAATATTTCTGTAAGAATTTGCAGCAAATAAATTTTGATGTTGCACTCACGTAACGTAAAATAAAATAACACGCAAAATTTTGTTGTTGTTGTCCAATTATGATTAAATTAATATTAGAGGTAAAAGAATTGAGATTTGTTACATTTAAATAAATATACTATATAGTTATAAATAAAATGTAATAATAGATTAATATACTCTTTATTCCACCCTTTGATGGTAATTAATATCAGCACTATATATACATAGATATATGGATACTTTAGTTAAAGGAATGACCAAATTAGCTTAAAAAGACTTAAATTAAACTAATGTCTTATCTCCTACTTTAAGGGTGTCAAACTTAACTTTTTGGCTTGAAAGGAAACCTATTCAGTTAGTAAATGCATTGCATAAACCAAAACTTTTCTAAAATTGATAATTTTCTATATCGCTTTTTCCCTTTTGTATAATGCATTGCATAATATAATATAATACAAGCTGTGATATAGCAAAAGGACACTCTTCAACATAGATTTATAATAAGGGACTTTTCACACAATCGCATTGATTAATACCTCTGGGGACGGTTGACAACAACGTAGGGCCAGACCTTCATAGTAGGTTCCATAGCAGGTTCTGTTGTAGACAACCAACTCTTTTATTGCACAATCTTTGTCTCGAAATCCTAACTGTATATGGTAAATAATTGAGCTTGTTTTAGGCCAAGGCATTCTTATTACTCTTACTATTAATTTAACGCATTTGTCCTTTGCAGTAGGAACAACTGTTGACGTCTTTAGTTATAACGCTGTTTGTGCCGTGATTCAAACACAGCACCTGGCTAAGAACGAGCCGAGGCACTATGTATTGAGCTACAATTTGGGATGTCCATCTATGATTGTTCCAGGAATCAATTATACTGTGTGTAGTCTACCTTTAAATAAAACTCTGATAATGCATAATGTGAAGATTCCCTTGTTATATCCAAACTAATCCTTTACAGATGCAAGGAACATGAATCTGGAAATCAATCAATCAAGTACGTTATGCAGCTTTATTCCTCTCCGTTTAAAGCCTTTTAATAGTTTTGGGACCACCGAAATTAAACCTAAAATTAAAGTTAAAAAAAGTTTTTAGTCATTGCTGACCACACCAGCCTTTAAGGTTTAATTCAATGACCTTAGCTTAGCCTAACCGAATTTTATCCACTATAAACCACTAACAATTGGAGGGATATTGCTAAGAAACTAACCCTGCAGGATCCTTTCTGATATAGTTACACTAACTTAAAATACAGTTAATTGTAAGATTGTTATCTAGAAGGTAAACATTAGGTTAAGATGTAAAAGGGGTGGTATTTTTTTAATGAAAGCAAAAAAGTATTTATATGTGTATAATTTTCTTTTATTTGTGTATAATACAATTATTCCTATTCTGATCTGATACAGATACAAGGACATAGAAGTTCTTGACCGCACGGACTACAAAATAATATATTTTTCTAGTTGCCAAAGTTGCTCATTCACTTTTTGATTCGGTCTGTCTGAAATAGCAAAGGGAAAAATTTTACTCTTTTACAGATTCCTCTGATCGATAACAGTCTACTCTTCAAAATACTATGTTATTAGTTTACATATTTGTACATTTTAATAAAAAAAATTACAAATAACTTTTATTTTATTTTTTTCTATTGTATTTTTGTAGGACTGTTATTAAGCCTTTGTCATCCCATTATCATATTCTACACAATCACATTAACACGCAGTAATAACTAGATGTGTTATCACATAATACTAAGATAGAATATTAATATATAATATATAAACGTTGATTTCCAAGGTAGCCAATAGAGTATTCTATGGAGCCTAACATTTTACTATAAAATATATATATATATATATAAATATACATAAACATAAACTAGCGGCTACGACCCTAAGGGCCCTTTGAGTCGACCCTACCCCCCTCCAATTTTCAATTTTAGTTTTAATTAGGGGGTAATTTTTTCTAGGTTTGATTTCTCCTGAGAGGTATCATCCCCAATAATAAATAGTTATAAAACTTCCAACTGAAAAGTAATATAAAGGATAACCATATCTTTTTAGCGATTAGTGAGATATTCTTTGGTGCATGGTACACAAAGACAGACACAAAGACTCAAAGACATCCTGTTACTTTTATTTAAGGATACCATTACCTATAGTTTTATAGTTATAGATAGATATATAATCAAATTATCATCTACTGCTAGTATAGAATATCAAAATATGTACATTTTACATACTAAAGTTATAGATATGATGTATAGATTAACATATCAATATATTTCATACCTATCTTTAACATCTTTAGTTATGACGTGATTTTGGTTGATATTTGAATCTGATTGGGGGGTTGCTTTACAAATTGGTCAAGATAAAATATAGATAGATAGCAAAAGAGAAAGATAGATAGATGGATAAATAAACAGATGTCCTAAATGTATCTACTAATCCCCCGCCGTAAGATTTTCCAACTTTTCAATTAATCTTGATTTATTTCAATGGTTCACGGTTAACTAACAATACAGTGAGAGATTTATTATTTTTTTTAAGCAAAAAATTTCTACATTTAAAGCAGAGGCGACCATAAGAGGGTATTGTCCACTTATATCTAAGAGTGCTGTGAATTGAAATTAAATTCGCGCGTCAATTTACCAGACAAATGAGGCTTTTTTACTTTGGTGTACGTTGAATATATGTGTAATACGCATTGTGTATCCAACCCCTCTGACAACTAGTTACAAATTTTAAATAATTTAAGATAATCAAGGCTTGGCAACCGCGCATCAACATCATATTAGCCGCAGATAAATCATAACCAAATTATCAATAATTAAAAAACGAGTTGGAACTTGGATGTCTTACCCTGTTTTTGATATTCAGTAAAGTTTCAAAGCACCCTAATGGGTTAAAACTTGCTGCATACGCGTATCGACGACGTGCATCTACTGAGCCCTGATAAAAGTAGCATCTACTACTATTAACTGAACTTTGGAAAATATTGTCTGTAATGTAATAACACTATAATATTATATTTTATTGTTAACATATTTCTTATATCATTTATTAGATCCAAAAACAAGTTTAAATATATATTCTGTGTTATGGACTATAAGTGTTATATATGAAATTATTTTTAGTATCAAAGCCACTATATTTCTAAATATCTGTCTGTCCGTAGAGAACAGAATGGGAAAAACTTAATTTATTTGTGAAAATTCTTGTTTTAGTTGTAAAAATTGAACACGAATATCATTTTCCTTGCTTACAATGGTTTTTACCTTTAAAGGAGGAAAAGAAAGAAAAATACTTTCAAATATTAAATTTACAAAAGGCACAATTGTGATGCTGGAAGGAAAAATAGTCGTCGCTTTCACACAATATACCTTGTTGATCCCTGATACCCCTACACCCTCATTTTTAAATGAATTGAAAATGAGGGAGGTAGTTATTCGTTTTATTGCTTATTGATTTATGTTATAGATAGGTTACTGGGTAGCTCCGCAGGGTTAAGGGCCCTTTTGGGCTTTGTATAGGGAAAAAATAAGTTGTGTGTGTGTGTGGGGGGGGGTATCAGTGCTCATATGGTACTTTGTATGAAAGCACCAAATAGTCTTTCATTTACCCATCACTGTTTCCCTGAAATAAATATATCCATTACAAGAGAGCGTTGAAAATTATCCAATAATAAATTCTGACCAATTTTAGACATACAACAAAATTGATATTTTAAATGATTAATATTCTATTGCAAGGAGAATATATGCAATATACAATTACAGGGGCGTGCACAATCTCGGCTGTAAAAATCATGGATTGGACAAACGGATAAAATGGGTTATACGCATATGTTCAGTTGTCATATTAATGAAAGAAAGAGAGAGAATATGCAAAAAACAAAGAAAATTATGCAACCTATTAAAAATAAGGGTTATGCCTTTTGAACGACAGACAGACTGACAAAAATTTATAGACTAGATGCAAATATGTAAAGGGAATCATCACTAAACATTTATCTATCTTCAAAAGAAGCCGAGAAAATATCTCACATATAGTTATAGACTGACTGAAGGACGGACACACAAAGTAAATAACAGAGTAGCTTCGCTACTAAAATTACATTTTAATGTGAAATTAATACGAATTATAAATATTATAAAACTTTCAAATATCAAAATATTACAAAATAGCCCAAACATTTTCATAGAAAATAAGATAAATGATAATCTTGTAGTTCATTTTAACCTTAATTAACATCAAAGGGCTTCTTTTTAAGAAAATATGTTTAATTATGATTATATGAAAATGACTGTCATACAATACAAATGACCAATGATAGGCCAATACACATTGTAATTGACTAATGACTAATGGTAAAATTTATACTGCCGTATCATTGTTAATTTGTGTTGAATGACGTCATTTTTTATTAGGCATCATAAGCAGCTTTTCAGAAAAAAAGGGTAGACGTTATATAATTTATAAAAAAGACCTCGCACAATGTTGCTAAAAAAGGGTCAAAGGATGCTTAAAAAAAGATGCTTCGGTCGTTACTTATTTGAAAACTATTTTCAATTTTTAAAAAATCCAATATAACAATTTCCAGACTTTTATCTCTAATAGGAGCTGAGATGGTAATTAGGGTTAGAACAACGTTCAAGAAGATTCCACATTTTTATGCGTCTTTGATAATGTCACTAAAATCTGTGGATGGTTTGTAGTTCTTGTATCGGTCACTGGCACCTTTCAAATCAACTATAAGATCCTGAAATAAAAAAAAGATTGATTTTATCTACAAAAAGTGTATAAAGCTGTTTAATTAAATAAATGAAGGAAGTAAATTACACCCAAGTATTACCCAAAACTTTAGCTCGATTTTCATAAACGTTATAATGCTCATAAAGCTTACTAAGATTAAGAATTTGCAATGAAAGGGTAGGTTGTCTGTAGGATTTAGGCCACTTATGATCATACACTCCATAATATCTGATAATATCTATTTTATTCCAATATAAATACAGAAGATAGAATAAATAGGTCTAAATAAAAGGAAGATGAAATTATATTTCTTAATTTAAAGCATATTTATTACCTTGACTATTCCTTTGTCAAATTCAATGTAGTCCACAATATCCTATGAGTTCAATACTTAAATAGATCAAAACAAGAAGTTATGACTTGAATAACTGATAATATACTAATTAAAGTTCAATAATTAAATGTACTTCAGCTCATTTGTAAGGCCAAGAAAACTAAACTAAAATAGGTCATCTCAGAAACGCCTATCTCAAAAAACGTCTATCTAAAAAAATGCCCATCTCAAAAACGCCTATCTCAGAAAACGCCTTTCAAAAATGCCTACTAAATAGTTCAATTCTTAATTTGATTAAGGGTATGATATTTTAGTTCAAAAATTAAAGTCATTACACCTTTTATGTGTTTTTAAGGTTGTACCTACAATGTGCTCAATCCTATTGAAGTATTCCTGTGCAGTTTCCATTTCATCATAGAACTGTACCAACTTGGAGGACCAATCAGTAATCAGGGCCAGTTCAATGATAATATGCTTTCTTGCCTCTAAAAACATTACTTAATTTATCAATTTGCTAGTGATACATGTGTTTGGATTTCTATCTATTGTTCTTGTATTGCAAAAGTCTCAAAAATGTTGAACACTAGGTTCAGTGTTTTAGGTAAATTTGATTGAAGTGAGGGATTACAGTTGTTTTCTGAGGTTTTGTGTTATACACTTGAACTAGTTAAAATGTATACTCTTATTACCTTTAACTTTTTCTAAGAAGATGTTGACTGAAATGGCAGCATTGTTAACATGACAGCTTCTTTGACCTGTTTCTCTTTGAGCCTGAAATTTATATATAGTGTGCTAATGATGACGTATTTTTACGTCATCAGTACTGCAGTTGCTCCTACTACTGCTCTCTAAATTTAGTCTTGTGTTTACTGTCATAGAGTGTGGATTCTGTCCTGCTGTGATTTGACACAGAGACCAACGCTTGCTGATCATTGTAACTTTATAATAAATTGTCAATCTATTTACTCATATTTATCCATATATTATTAATTGATATTGTCAATAAACTTAAAGTAATTTGTACTTAGTTTGTTATTTTATGCGACAATAGCTCAGTTGAATAACATCCCTAATAAGCTAAATTTAATTCGCTACCTATTTTTTTCTAAACAGTATTCCTCCTACACTAGATACCACCCATATGGGAATCCTTCTACACACTAGTTTCCTCCCACACCTACCCACACAAAATTACTACCGCCTAATATTCCTTACATGGTATTCTTCCAAAACGAGATTCCTACCAAACAAGATTCCTATAATTCATGAATCCTCCAACATGGTATTCCTACTACACAGTATTCCTCCTACAGGACTCAGTATTCCTCCTGCATAACACAGTATTCCTCACACATGGTATTCCTCCGAATAAGGATTCGTCCCTTGGTATTCCTTCATGGTATTCCTCCCAATTATTAATTACTTAATACTTACCTGTAGTTTATTTTTCAATTCAACAATATCAGCATCTACATCACTTAGTTCTTTGTTCATATTCTTCAGGTTCACCTTGGAGTCCTCAAGTTTGTCAATGGCCTATTTAATATCATCTCAATAATCAAAATTCATTTATAAAAGTACAATATTTCCTCTATGTTCTTTTTTTTCTCATTTCCCCATTATTGTTAAGCTTGTTTTTGATATATGGATTTTACTAAAACCAAAAATATAAAGTTCAATTCTATTGCTATGCTCATTGTATTTTTCTACATCTGTTTTACTCATGTGAAAATTGTATTAATATTTCTGTAGTTAGTAACCGAGTATTTTTGACATTGAGCAAAAATATTATTTAAGTATCATACCTGGGATATAAGCTGAGTAGATCTGTTGGTTACTTCAACCAACTGTGTTGCTGCTCTTCTAATATTGTTGGGTGTTGTCTCTATCACTGACTCCAGACGTCCTTATCAATTACAGTATTTTCTTATTGAAGGAATTTTTAAAAAAGGCCAACCTTAGTTTGAGACATATAGGGAGGTTGGAGATATATTGTACTGTAAATTATACTGGTATCCTAATTTTTATAAAAAAACATTCTCTCATTGATTGGCTTGAAAATTTTTGGTACTTTTATAAAATCTTAAATAATTGGTACAAATTTGCAGTGTCCAAATTCTACAACCAACAATTTAGACGAACACAAGAGGAGTCCACTGTTTTATCCTTTAAGTTTATTAACAACAACAAAAACCTGTCAGGCAACTAACCCTTTGATTACACAACCTGTGTGTCAACCTCTTATTGTACGATTCTCTCTACCTTAACTATACCAGACACATCTCTAGTATAACATTGTTGGGACTAAACTTGTGTCCTGCCATTGACTCCGACGCATAATTTCTCTTTCAACAATTCTCTATAACCTTGTACCTCTCTATCTACTTTTATCTTAATCATGAATTAGGACGTACAGACTACCCTACATAGATATAGTATCTGCGCTACTAAATAAGTATAAGTACCTGCTCTTGTGATAGTTTCTTCAGCTAGAAACTTAAATAATTGGCGAATTTTTAGCAGATTTTTCCATATTCTGAAGAAAAAACAATTGTAAACTGAAATTTTTAATGTTATTTTTATATTTCTATTTTTAACCGACTGACAATGAAAATAGGCTAAAACCTGTCCTGTCCAATTGGGGTATCACTGAAAATTACGAATTTTATCAAAATGATAAATTACAATCCTTTAAAAAGACATCTTACCGCTCTGCACTAGGATTGAACAATTCATCCGTATAACAATTAATCCAAATTTAAATAACACAGAGGTGGAGCAGACTGTAAATTACACTTAAAATCTTTTTTTTGGTACTTTTATTGAATTTTGATTGGTTGCTTAAAACTAACAATGTCCAATACTACCAATATTTACCTTACGGATGTGGAATATACATAGTTATTATGACAGGGGAAAAATTTCCATCTATTTATTTTGCTAACTTGGTACTCATTATTGGTCAGTTCGTTCATACAGTATGAGGGGATTGGTTGAAAGGAAGGAATTGTAATTTTAGCCCGCTGAGTGTTTCATTTTATTAGAGAGCATGAAAATAATGTGTAAGATCCAAGTAAAAATATCTATATATACCTTGTAAAATCTTGCAATGATTGTCTATGTCTTGGAACATAGTTGATGGAAGGAAGGGTTTTGGCAGAAAAATCTTTTCAAACAATACTTCACACATTTGTAATTAATAACTTATTCTGATTTTTGTTAGGTATTGTCATTAATCACTATAAATTCGTTTTAAATCTGTCAATGAACAAGAATGGTACAGTAATTTAGCTATTAAATCAAAAAAATTGACTTTTTTTTACAACTGATACAGTAGGTAGTCAAATTAGTTTGAAAATTCTTAATGTAAAACAATTATCAATTTTAATTTATGATATACATTGGATAGCAAATTATACTGATCCCACAAATTTCATAAACAAGTTCGCGCATTCGTTGGCTTTGTTGGATTTTATATTGAAGCATTGTCTAAACTTTTCCACAAATTATTTAAAGCTTTATAATCAAAGGGTAGTTTTTTTTATCATAATTGGACGTGTAAAAAAATTTATCTTCCATTGTCCTATCCCTTACTTGAATGCTGCATACAGACAGACTGTGTGACAAAGTAAGATAAGGAAAAGTAAAGTTTCCTTGGATTCTGTCCTCTAAATCGTCTATGGCTTGGGTCAAGTGGGACAGTTGAAATTCATCCACAAGTTCAGACAAAGATTTTCCTGGATAAATAGATTCAGGTAGATAATAAAAGTCAGAAAGTAAGATAAATATTGGATAGATAGACAGATACACAGTCATGGTCATCGAAATCGGGAACTTAATCTGGTCAGTGGTTTTCGAGTTATTAAGGAACACTACAAAATCGGACTAGTTTTTCAATATTTGCGACTATGACCTTACAAGGAGGTTGGTGGTACCATCACCCCCAAAAGGTATAAACCTTATAAAGCGGATAGCGACATCATTCGGTAAACACATAGACATATATATATATCCTGTTACTTTTACTAATACCTGGTTTAATAACTTGATCAAATTGAACTTTTCTGGATGTTTTTGACCACCAGGGCTCATAATTGTTGATTTCTCTCTCAACAGATGGCGTTATAACATGACCAAATTGGGTCAAACAATCCTAAGAGAAAGATAGAAAATGTAGATATATATAATAGACAATTTAATCGTTTGTTTCGTTCTCAAAGTGTATTGGAATTCCTTATTGATAGATAGCTAAATATGAAGAAAATTAGTAAATTTTTTTCTAGTTAGATTGTGTTAACGCTTATTTAAATTTGACACATTATAATATAACATAAAATAATCAAACAAATAGAGAAAAAATCGACAAAAAGCGAAAAATATAAATATAAAAGTTTTAATAATCCATAGACAAATAAGGTTCACCTGTACCACAGTAAGGAATCCTGATCTATTTCCAGGAATATTTGCAACTAATAATATTAAAAATATTCCACGTATA
>LS056677.1:0-11900 GCA_900241095.1 Acartia tonsa
CCCCCCCCCCCCCCCCCCCCCCCCCCCCCCCCCCCCCCCCCCCCCCCCCCCCCCCCCCCCCCCCCCCCCCCCAGCTCGATTAGGCACTTTGAAGAAAACTGCCAGTGGCTTCGCTAAAAAATCTTTTGAAATCCAGTTAACTCTCTCTTATTTGAGTTCTCTGTATGATGTCACATGTCACCTGTCAAATTAATTATTGTCAATTATGCTCTAATAATCATACAAACTTTTTAAAGGGAAAGATATTTGTATTGTTATATAAAAGTAACAAGATGTCTCTTCTTGTGTCTGTTAGTCTGTCTGATCGTAGTAAAGAATCTTGCTGACCGTTGAACCGATATGGTTCTACTTTACAGTGAAGCTTCTTATAGGTTAACTGCAGTTTTTTTTGTACCCCATTCCTCTACTTTCTCTTGGTGCTCTAGATGCCTCTAGGGGCGTAGCTACTAGTTTTATATTATAACAATAATATCGAAACAGATCAAACCTTAAAAAAACTATTGAAATGACTATTACAAAGACAAAAGCTACTCTTCCATACTATATGTAGCCTTGTCATATTTTTTCCAATGCTGATTTGGATAAGATTTAAGATAAGTTGTTGTTATTGCCCTAATCAAAAATCGGAAGCCTTATCTATGTCCCTGTATTTTATAAGCATAAGGATGTAATATATATTTATTACTATTTTACTTTTTTAATTTAACAGGATATATTGTTAAATAATTTTTTTGTTACTTTTTCCTACCAGCAGATGCGCCCTTAGCTTCTAGGGAATATGTACTTAAAGGAGTGGTAGTGGGCAGTAGAATAGCTTAAAACAATAAAAGGAATGAAATAAATAGCCTAAAACCATAAACTTACATAAAGCTTCCCTAAAATAAGGAGAAGACATGGAATAGTCATTTATACTTGGCCCCAAGTTTTTGTAAACTTAGTCTCCCATTCATTAATAATTAAACTTTTATTAATCCTTGATTGGGATGTAAAAACCAACAGTATCCAAACTTTTCTATCAGTGTTGTAATCTACAGAAAGGACAATTTTTGTTAGGCATAATTTTGAGTGTGAATTTAAGTGTCCATTCGTTTAAAGCACTAATTGTAATCTATAGAAGGGGTAATTTTGTGTATTAACATTGGGGAGGTAAATAAATTTATATCTCTAGAATTTATGTTAAATTTTCAAGTGGGCTTCGTGCATTCCCTGGTAAAATCCTGTTCACGGCAAAACTCGATCAAAGTTGTTTAACAAATACAAAAATGTATCTAGATAAATATATCCTTTATCCTAATTGGCGGGATCCTAATTCATTATTCAAATCAACGTAATTGCCAGTAAGCAAGAACGACAACAACCAAAAAAATCTAAATATTTTAACTAAATAATTATCGACACACGATCTCTTTCAATGCTAGCGAATACAAAACACTACCTCCTTATAATTTTCAAATAGATTTCAAATGTGGGGTTGCTTAATACTTATGCCAAACCTCTTGTGGAGCACCCAAATCCTGCGGGGCATATATAACTTAGGTGCCATAATTCTAAAGTTCTTGAACCTTGAACACAATCGAACTTAACCTAACTCTCGTAAAACTCTCCGCCCTCCCTTATTTTATTACAGAACAACAACTTTAAAATATTTTTGTTGTTGAGATAGTTATTTGATGGGAGGCAATTAAAACCAAACATACAGATGGACAGGACTTTTAATAAAGTAGTTGCACATTAAAAAAAACCAGCTTGTTAATTTTGTTATGATATTTAATTGATTATTTATTTGAATATTTTAAAAGTGGGGCTTTTCTATAACTAGGGTTGGTCCTTTCGTACGTCCTTACATTTTAAACATTCTGATTTTTAACTTTTTTGACAAATTTTTTTTGTATTAACATAGACATGTTAGAATTATCCTGTCGATTTCAAACTTTGCATGATGATTCCTATGACTGTCAGGTACAATTAAAAAAAACATAGCAAGTCCGTATGTCCAATTAAAACATGTCAATTTTTAACTTTTTTAACAGCAAATGTTTATGTGCTATAATTATCTGATTGATCTGATTTTTGGAATATTGATTTCTAGGACAACAAAGTACAATGTTATAAACGAAGCATCTCTATAATCAAGTCCGAAAAATGTAAGTATGTCCTTAAACATTATCCTGTATATAAACATTTTTTTTTTAAAACAAATTTACTTACAATTTTGTTTCGACTTTTAGACATTTATATTCTGATTATTCAGTTCTGACACTCTGAAAGTGTTAATGATGGTTTGTCCTACAGTTTCAGAGCTTCGCTTTTATGGATGTTGTCATCCTTGTTTTAAAGATTTTCTGGAAGGTAAAGCAATTGGTTTAAAATACGTAAAGATAAACAAGGATATTATGCAAATTAAGAGAAATGAAAGTCTTAATTGTAAATTGTTTTCTTACAAGTTATTGTTCTCTTTAATCCTGGATCAATTGTATTAAGCTTTAGGGAAAGGTTTATACTTATCTTTTTACAGCGAAGCTTTCTACAATTTGAGTAGGTACTTCCGTATGTCCTTCCGTACGTACGTAATTACGGAACGGGTAGTTCTTTCGTTAATTAAGGAATGTTAGAATATAATTTTCTTGTCAATTTGAAATTTTGCTTGGTAATTACTGAGGTAGTTATTTTATATCATTAGGATAAGCAAGATCTAGGAAATCCCCGATGGGAATAGAACCACGTAGAAGACTTAGTTTTAGAGTTTCTGTGTGTAAATAAGAAGGGAATCATGTGGTGCAGAGAGGCGAATTAAAAGGTTATACCGAAAATACTAATTAAATCCATATTTAGAGGTTTAGTGATTTTCTATTGTTTCATTCTTGGAGGATAAAAATTAGTAATTAGTAAAAGCATTCAATTTTAACAGAAGAGGAGAATAAACTACACAATCTTTTCCACCACTAGCATCTAAAGTGACAAAAATCTAATTTTAAAATGAAAAAAACTAAAACTATCACGAGACTAATGGTAAGCTTCCTTACGATGGATAAATTAATCTGTTCAGTGGTTAGTGAGATCGTATGGACAAATAAAAAACTTATCACTTAAGAACCCTGGATATTTAAGTTAAGTTAAAGTGCCAGAGATTTTGCTTAAAATGATATAACGAAACCCTTTAAAGTTTTTTTTCTTAATAAATCTTACAGCTACGCAGTTGCTATTTTAAAAAAGTAAATTTTCTTTAAAAAGTAAATAAAAGAATTTGATAATATATTTTTAACAAAAAGGAGCTATTTTTAATTTGTTAAACTTATTGGAATTTCTAAATTGTTCATTATATGCTCTTTATGGTCAAGTTGTCAGCTATACAAAATTTAAACAAGAGAAATTATTTCAAAATATAGCGCTGAAAAAAAATTCTTCTTCAACAAAGTAGTAAAATGTGTGTATTATAATCAGGGATCTTAAGAGACAAGACAATGGACGATAAATTAACTTACATCCTCAATAATGATATACAAAATTACCCCTTTTGTAGCAAAATTATTGGTTGAAAAGTTGGGACACTATTGGTTAGAAATAACCAATCACAATTCAATAAAAGTTCCCAGAGTTTACTGCTAACGAATAATGGGGTTTCAAAAGGTTGGGTACCAGTAGAATTTACAGTTCAACAATCCCTTCCCTCCCTGGTCATAACAAAGTAAAAAAATATGTAAAAAAATTCCAGGGAAGAGGGGTTCAATGCATATCAACGTTTTGTCATTTAATAGCTTAAAAATTTGAGGGTTAATTTTCAATTGGATTTAGTTGAACAAATTTGAGTTTCCAAACCTTTCCCCCAATAATGATTATTTTCATAATCATAATTGTGACATAAATTTTCATCTTCTTGTACAAAATGATGGATGTATGTTTATCCTAGAGTAGATTGGCTACTAAAAAAATGACAATGGATGAGAAACTTATTAAAAAGATTAATTTTCATTATTGTATTAATGAAATTATTTCGACCAGAAAGGAATTTTTTCATTCACTTTTCTTTTATAAAAATGTTTAAAAAGGATATCCGGAATATTTTTTAATAACGGTTTAATTGATCTAATTGATTATGTTATAACTATGCAAATTAAAAAGATTTAGTTTTTATTATGATATTCACGCAACCTTGTGATATGTAAAAATCATGAAACTACTCTGTAACTACTTTTTATCAGTATGATCATCCCTAATATTAATAATATCAATGTAAAATAATAGAGGGACATAAAATATATGTAACTCTACCCACGGGGACTTCCAATTAAGTCTTTGAATATCAGCCAACTGTGTCGGAAATAAAAACACAGCCAAGTGCCTACAAAATAGCAGAAAGCAATTTGCTAGCATTTGTCTGGAAGTTTTAACTGTGCATCTAAATAAGTTGCCTCTGTTTTGGTCTAGGGCATCTCCATACTATTTGGATAACGCATTAAACCTAACAGCAGAAGAAATATTTTTAAGGTCTTTAGTCTTTATACGAGTTACTATTTTTTTATTATAAACTGAATTGTTATTTTATAGTTTAATACATTTTCCTGTAGTTATTTATAAAAACCCTATGTATAAAGATAGCCCATTCTTCAATAAGTTTTTTTTATAAAGATAATATCATACAAATTTTAAAAAGATATCAATATTTTATAGTACAACATTGAATTTTATTTATTTTGCCTTTTCTCGCATATCCGATAGATTCTTTAACTCTAAAATCAGACGACTGAACAAACAAACGTTAACATTTGTAAAGTGTCAGAACTTAATTAGTCGAATATTAAAAGTGTTAATAAAACTGTTTATGAATTTGATAAATTCAAGATACTATTTATGGTTGGACATACTTATTTATTAGGACTCTATTAAAGAGATGCTATGCTTATAATATCATTACTTGTTGTCCTAGGAATCATAATGTCAAAAATCAAAGAATAGGATAATCACACCATACAAAAATCTGCAAAGTTTAAAATAATCATGTTTTAAATGGACATAAGGACTTTGTAGTAACGATTAAAGAGTTGCTACGCTATTTAAATCGTACCTAAATGTTACAGGAACCATTTAGATTAATTTTGTCATGAAGGCACCAACTTGTCTCTGATTGGCCAATAAAAAATAACAGTTTTAATAAATTTGGCATTTCAGACAACCTCCCTTTAATAGCACGATTGTTTCATTAAACGTCTGTGAAGTTGACTGATAAAATAATAATTTACGCCTGTTTATGGTACACGGCTTTACCTCTTAATTTTACACATAACGTCACACACCCGATATAGTAACAGCAGTTAGGTTTTAACATCTTCAGTAAGACATTAGACGTACTTAAATAAAGTTAGTGAAATTAAAACTCAATCGTTTATAAATCTTTAAAATACTTGAAGAAGAAACCAAAAAAGCTTCACATATACAAAAATTTCCCTTTCTGTTTACTAATTTTTTTCTTTACAAAAAAATTTAGGTTAAGCGATATGTCAAAATTTAACTTATTTTGTTATTGCAAATGTAATTTAAATGTGACTTTAGAATAAAAGTTTGAAAGAATCACATGTTTTAAGTCTTAACAATTTTGTTATTCAAATAAACTATAAGAATACTGGGTATTTTCTTTTAATAATTAATCTGAAGTTTTAGAAAACATAAAAGTATTTCTTTTGATTTAAATATAGATAGATAAAGCGAATATCACTGGTTTATTATAATATTTAAATATTAGATTTAAATAAAGGAATTTCATTAAATCTTGATTGGGCTGTACAAATCAGTAGTGTATAAACTTTTCAACCAATAGTCTTAATCTACAAAGGGGTAATGATAGGTGATGTACATTAATTTATCCTTATTCCATAAGATCCTTGGTTACTGTATAACCTATGAATGTCCTATCGTAGATACGTAGAATCTATGGCAGAGGGTGGATACACTCCCTTACACCCCCTATCTTGCATGCCTCTGTATAGTTTTCTTACTAAACATGCAAAAAATTATGTTTGAAATATAATCCTCCACGTATACTGAATTTAAATTATTTGTTATTGCTGTGTGTAGAATGGATATTATCATCCCTGGTTATTTATAAACCAAACATTTTATTCTCAAATGATAATGGAATCACATTTGAAAAAAGAACACTAAATGCATTGTCATCAAACAAAACAAAAAACTTATGAAGTAGCCAAGCTACTCTATTATTCACTTGGTCTCTCCGCCCGTCTACTAGTCTGTCCGTAAAAGTAAAATGTGAATATCTCGGATGCTATTTAAGACATTCTTATTGAGTTATTAGGTTTCGTGATTATTTTTATGAAATAGATTGTATGTTCGTCTGTCTCTGCGTCTTGAATAGTGATTGATAGTCTTTAAAAAGTTTAATAATGCCCCTCCCTCCAAAATAAATTTATTTTAACATTAAAAAGGTTTGTCCAACAAAAGTTTTTTATTTGTTATTTAATCAAACAAATCATCAGTATTAGTTAGCAAAAAATGATGATGATTTAATAAAAAAAATATTTATTTTGTGAGAGGGGGATACTTAGTACTTACACCTTGTATGTTTTTATTAGATCAAATCTTTATATCATTGTTGTACATTGCATTTAAATTAGTGGCAAACCTATTCTATATTTTACTTTGCCTGCTTTAACCGTCAGTCCGTAAATATTTATTTATCACAATAAAAATCTACAATCTACAATTACAAAACTGGTTTTAATATTATGAATGTACATTTTCATATTCGAAGAAAACGGGATGTAATACGACACGATACATAGTTTTTCAGTGTGGCTAAGAACCGGTTCTTGTCCACAGGATACTAATCGGTTTCGAAGTCATACTGGGAATGTTTAAATCTTGTTGTGAAGATAACTCTACCCAAAGAGCATCCCGCTTTCAACTTCATTGGTTGGTCGTTCCTTTGGTCAAGCTAAAAAGACACTATGCATTTTTTTTCGTGGTTTTCTTGTTTATTATATTGTACGTATTCAAATTGCACATGTGTTTAACGAATATCTTTTATTGATGTAACCCTGTATCCTAAATTTAAAAAAAACACGCTATTTTTTGTATTATTACAAGTATGATGTGCTTGCTTGGTTTATAGTTTTCACACGAGAGCAAAAGAGTAAAAAAAGCTAAAACATTTTTTTAATGAATATCAACATTTATTAGTTGGACATGATGAAGACAACTCTTTCCTTTGAATTTAGATTGTTTCTAGTCAGGAACTGAAATTCTGCTATATTAAAACCAGTTATATACCATATTCTAGATTGTATTGTACATACCATAGAGAATTTTTCACATTTATAAGGGCAAACAAAACTAAAAATAATCCCATAATTTTACCTACTGCGGCAAACTGTCTCTAATATGATACGATAAATATAAATTTCTTAATGATTTTTTATCTCAATATATTTCATTGGTCTTTTTAGATAAATTAACGCTTATATTTAAGAAAAAAGTTGAAATGTTGAAACATTATTTTTAGTGTTGGTTATCTGTATGAAGTGTTTGCATCTATTTGTGTGTGTGTGTGTATGGGGGGGAGGGGTCTTCATTTCCTCAAATATATAATCGACACACAACAGAGCCAACCCTACTTTTCTTGGGTATAGTCCCTTTCGTGGCAACGCCCCTTAAGGGGTGATTCTTCGTATTTTTCACAGTAGCTTTTCTCCTATTTCTAGCCCCTGCGGGTGGCTCTAACACTGCAGGGCCAATTGCCTAACCCTGTGGGGCAATCATCTAACCCAATATAACCTAACCTAAAGTAACCTATAAAAAGTCATTTTAAAAATACGACAAATCGCCCCTTAAGGGGCATTGCCACGAAAGGTGCTATTCCCCTATCCTCCCCCCGGGGCTATGAATAAAGAAAAAATATAACCCCTTTGTTTTCAATTTATTTAAAAATTATTGTGTGGGGGGTGGAGTTCTGTGCACGCTAGGTACTTTGAGGAAAACTTGAAAAGCACCGGTTTGTTTCTCATACATTCTTAATTATATGCGGAAGTGAAGATTCAGCCTATTTGACATATAATCTAATATGCAAGATTTTATATTTTTCATGAATCAGCAATAAGGATGGGAAATTTCAGATAATTCTCATGGATTTCAAATAAACAAGGATGACAACATCTTAAGCTACAAAGCTAAAAACACATTTTTACTATGGAAATTTGATATTACTTAATGCATCTCATACAGACTGGCTGACTTTGTAAGTCATTCAGTTAACCTGCGACTGTGGTTCAACATCCGCTTGTCGTCGGGGAGGGGAAAGGTTTGAATCTCGGCTTATCACCGCATCATAACTAACAATGTTAAAAAGGTTCCTACTACTACTACGCCAGGTACGCGACATTAATAGTTAGAGTAGGAGGAATGCCTTGGCCCAAAACTTGGCGCAACTCATTACCATGCACAGTTGGGACTTCTCAGACAAAGGTCGTGCAATCAAAGAGTTAACATTTGACACACCTTATTTGTTGGACCTGGCATTTGAGTGTCATGCTCGTATGAGATAATTGATAAAGTCCTGGAGTAGATGTGTATTGGTCATTCATATTGTGATTCTACACAAATAAATTAGCCTTCAAACAATGATATCAACTGAGTAAATATTTTTTCATATATAAATCTAATGACAATCAGACCAAGAAAATTATACTTGATGTTCGTTGGTTCAAGGAATCTTCAAACGAAACTTTAAAACCTATCTCTTATAGCAGCCGAGTGAATCATCTATCTACCACATTTTCTCTAACAGTGATAGACATACAGCAAGATTTTTTAAATTATAGAGCAGCTGCTCTTCTTAACACAGTTCCTTTTTCAAGATAAAAAAAAGTTATTTTTAATCCTAACTCTACCGGGATATCCTTTAATAAAATATGGCTTCTAAAGCCGGAACAGACATCAAAAAAATTGTTTTTTTTTCTACTGTTTTTATCAAAACGAATACAGAGCTACATCAATGGAAGTATATCTAACCTCAAAATTGAAAGATACCAAAACTATTTTTCTTTCTTTAATTATTCACGCAACCTACCACCATGAAAAATGTATTAAAATATTCGGTGTTTTCCCCACTTACCTTTCATTAGTATCCCGTAAGGATATGGCGCCGCCGCAGGATTGGATTTTTTTTGCAAGAAAAATGTTAGCTTGAAAGCACCGTATTTGAATAAACCCTTTATTTTATAGATTAGTTGCGATTGTAAATAGAAAAAAAATACAAAATTCTGATACAAAACACTTTATTTACAAAATTGAATTTATACAGATATACACAAATTCAAAATTAATATAATTTTAATTTTAAGTGATATTTTGACTAGAATTCACTCATCAGTTTTCATTTCAAATAAATATTTACATGCTTATGAAACGAAATACAAATATTAGATACCAAACATTCTAGTAATATTTACAAATTTCAATAAGTTTAAAATGAAAAGTGCAAAGAAAAATAAAAAAAAACAATTTAAGTGTCAGTATCTGATTTGTCTAGACAAAGTATGATAACTTGCATTTTTTATTACATTTTTTGACACCAACACTTTATTTTAAACAGTCTAGACTCACATTTATAACCTTGACTTAGTTATTTATGTACGACAAAACATTTAGACAAAATAAGCAAGAAATAAGATTTTATTTAATATTGCAACTGTCGGCCTATGGTTAAATCTTAATAGAAAACCAGTAAAGCAAAAAAAATATACAATTGACTAGAAGCGACTCATCTTTAATATAATTGACTAAAAGCCAATTTAGATGGAATAATTATTACAAAAATGAACTAAAACTTGACTATAATATGGTACAATATGACTAGAATGTACTTATCTTTGGTTTTACAATTGACTACGTGTTAAGGTTACATTGACTAAAGTAATAATGGACTACAAATAAAAACGGTGACTACAATTTGACTAGATTGCACTCATCTTTGGTCAAAATTGACTACATTCAGATTTAAAAGGATTAAAAACACTTCTTTGTTGACTTAATTGCACATTAATAAGTTGACTTTTTACTAAAGTTGACTTAGCTTTGGTTTGTGTTGACTAGATTATACGCTTCTTTGGTTTGTTGTGACTAAATTGCACATTGATAAGTTGACTGTTAACTAAAGTTGACTTAGCTTTGGTATGTTTTGACTGAATTGCACATTGATAAATTGGCTGTTTACTAAAATTGACTTAGCTTTGGTATGTTTTGACTAAATTGCACATTAATAGGTTCACTGTTGACTAAAATTGACTTGGCTTTGGTTTGTTTTGACTAGTTAATTCGATTCTTTGGTTTTCTTTTGAAATTGACTTAGCTTTGGTTTGTGTTGACTAGATTTTACGATTATTCGGTTGAAATTGGACATAAACATGTTAAATGTTGACTAAATTGACTTAGCTTTGGTTTGTGTTGACTAGATTCTAAGATTCTTTGGATGTTTTGGTTAAATTGTACATTGATAATTTGACTGTTTACTGAAACTGACTTAGCTTTGGTTTGTGTTGACTAGTTAAATTGATTCTTTGGTTAAAAGTGGACATAAACACGGTAAATGTTGACTAAAATTGACTTAGCTTTGGTTTTTGTTGACTAGATTTTACGATTCTTTGGTTTTTGCACATTAATAAGTTGACTAAAATTGACTTTCGTTGCAGGTTTTGAATAGATTGCACGTCCCTTTGGTATTTATTACCTTAATGTTGATTAATATTTTGTTTGAATTGCACAAATCTCATACAAAATGACTAGAATTGACTTCTCTATTGTTTCAAAAGCTAGAAATTAACTTTTTATGATGAAAATGTTCTTCTTCTGACTAGAATATACACTTTTTTTGACTAGAGTAAACTCTTATTTCACTTTAAAGTTTTTTTCATTATTATTTTTGGTTTTTAATTTTTTTTGTGGATTTGGTTCTTTTTGCCTCGAAAGGCTAGAGTAAACTGAAACCAAAACCTTCGGCACCTGTATTTTATACTCCTGAATTTCCCCTATGCAGAAAGTTGTCACCCCTCTATCGGCTTTCTCCTATACCCCCCGGGCCCCCCTCCCTTTTTGAACTTCCCTTATTATATTCCCCCGATGCGATACCATATGTCGCGCGCCGAGAATCATTCTCGTATCTCATTGGTCGACATTTCATTGCCTTGGCCAATAACAATTGAGAATGTAAGAAAATCTCAAGAAATTAGAATTATTTTAATATTTTCTTTGATTTCTTATTGGTTAAATAAAATTTAGGGTATTTAAAGGGGGGATATCTCAACCCCCCTAAAAATAGCTCGAAAACGCTCCCCATATTTCTTTTAAAAGAAAAAAATGTTTATACAAGAATAAGAAATGAAAAATACAAATTTTAAGAAAATATAAAATCTATTTCCTGAAAAGTCGTTAAATTATTATAAATCATCTTTGTTATTGCTCAGTTTTATATTTTTGATTTTTTTTACAGAACATTTAATAATGTAATTTTTAAAAATAACTTCTTTTCATAAAAAAGATTTATCTTTTAATTAATTTATTATCTAATACATTTTTATTTTCTCTAAATTTAACCCTAAATTTCGGGCTCTCAGTCGGATCGGGGAGGGTGGAGGACACCTTCCTCCCCTTTCTTTACTAACTAGACTGCTGTTAGAGATAGAGGTCTAAAAAAACACTGTTTGGCTTCCTTTTTTTGTAAAGATTCTAAAACAAAATGCCAATTAATTAAGGCCTTCTATATTTTACACATAGAAAAGAAACATTAAAAATCGTTGGGGGGGGGGGGGGTTTGGGGGCGAAAACCCCCACCCCCACCAAACCAATAATTGTTTAATAGTTTTAATGAGGATATAAAATTAGAAAAAATTTTTGTA
>LS056678.1:0-11899 GCA_900241095.1 Acartia tonsa
CGGTACTTTACAAACCAAATTAAAAAAATTTTAACCAATATAAAAAAAAAAAAAACCCTAAAAACCCCCCCGCCCCCCCCCCCCCCCCTCCCCATAACTAAACCTTAAATTTGACCTTTCGGAGGTAAATCAATAAAAATTTAATCATATATGTGAAATAAACAAATTTTCAAAATATCCATAAAAACCACAAAGTAAATTGGCGTGCAATTTTTCTTAATAAAGTATATAAATGGTTTTCGTTCCAAATTTTGTTGGCTCTTAAAAAAAAGTAAAAACAATTACTAATGTACTGTAACTTTAAAAGGAGAGAAAAGAAGTTAGTTATACTGAAAATTCAACTCCTTAAGTAGTTGTTAATAATAAAATGATTTAGAGATAAAGGATGTCAACATCTAACAAAGCGAAGCTCAACAAATCAGAAAAACAAACAAAATTAAAATCCTAATATATAAAGTAGTAAGTTTTTTTTGTCTGTAGCGAAGGATCTCACTAACCGCAGGACCGATATGGTTCTTCTTTACAATGAAGCTTCTATTAGGTCCAGGGAAGTTTTTTAACTATTGGGTAAGGGTATCTCCACCCTCCAAATAAAAAATGACCCTCCCAAAAAATAATTTTTAACTTTATAAAACTCAAATTAAAAATGAGAGGGGTAAACTTTTCCTTCTTCCCCCTTAAGTACCCCTAGAGGCTTCTAGGGGGCGTAGTCGCTAGTGTTATATAAAGTAGTAAGTTTTTTTGTCTGCAGCGAAGGATCACGCTAACAGTAGGACCGATATGGTTCTCCTATACAATGTAGCTTCTCATGGGTCTAGTCAAGGTATTTAAATATTTTGAGACCACCACAATCCCAAGAAAAATCTCACCCCCCCCCAAAAAAAAAAAGTTTAAAATTGAAGGTTCCAAACCACTCAACACTTCCTTTTAAGTGCCCCTAGAGGGCTCTAGGGGCGTAGCCACTATTATAGATATAAAGTAACAACGCTTACTATATTCAACAATATCTAGAATTTTTCACACAAAAAAATCCGTGTAAATCTTTCCTAAAAATTACATAAATACAAGGTGCATAATATGGACATACTTATGTTTTAAGACTTGATTATAGAAATGTTTTGCTCTTACCAAAGGGCCATTAAGTAAAATTAAGTAAAGTATTTTCCCTTTATGAGATTCATGCACACTATGCCAAAATACAAAAAAAAAACATTTACAAAAAGGGCATTCTTATGGATATAGGTATACCTCAATTGACAATATATCATTATATATCAATTATAAGTTTGCAAATAAGGAAAAGCAGTCTTCAGTTATTCAAAGCTAAAATCCTTTAATTTATTGAACTTTTAAGAAAACTCTACCTCCAACTTTTTTGTGTTAAATCCCAGTGTGCGTGGATAGTATTAAGTACATTTATGTGCAATGCAGCTTGAGAGAGAGAGAGAGAGTTTATTTAGGTTACAGGTTATTAATGTAATTTGATATAAAAACCTTTTTGTTTGCCAACATGGAGCTGAGGCCTAGTGTGGTCAAAAAGTAGCAAAAACAAAAAGAATAATGTTTATCATAAGCAAACTAAACTTTAAAATAAATTAAAAAGTAAGAGTAGAGAATTTGATTCTAAAAAAATTTTAGATTTTAAATTTTTAAGATCTGACGAAAATCTAATTAGTAATAGGTAGTGTACTTTGTTAATGATCTGATAATTATGGCTAGAATAGATAAAATAATAGCATGTAAAATATTTCTAGCCTTCCTATTATAATGCCAGCAAAGCCAGCAAATGAAACATAGTTTGAAGCGGGTTGTGGCTTTAAAATAATAAGATAAATTAAATAAAGTAATTTGGATAGTAGGATAGGAGTGGCGTTAAAATAGCAAAAAAAAAACATTGTTATTAAGGAGGTGACACTATAAAAACCAAAAACCAGAATAATAATAGGACTGGTCAAAGTTTTTTTTTGAAATTAAGGACTTTTAAAAAAATAGATGGTAAATACGCTTCAAAATACAAACAAAACAATTACAGTAGATTTGAGGTCAGTTATTCATTTTTAGTAAAGTTAGTGTTCTTATAAAAAAAAATAATACTTCTGATATTATATCAGATTTAGTAGAACCGTCCCTTAAGATCTCGGTAACCACTAAACCGATTGGATTCTACTCTTCAGGGAATATACCAACTGGTCATGTGATGGTTTTAGCCTGTTTTCTTGTGGGGTAGGTTACCCACAACCCCCCAAAAAACAAAAATTCCCCCCATCAATTTTTTAGACAGTTATTTTATTTAAGCAATTATTTTAAAATAAATGACAGCACCAGAAATACTTAATTTCTTTTTAATTACCTCTTGGGGCAAAGCCTCTAGAGGCTAGGGGCGAAGCCGCTAGTAAAACAATATAGCATCATCTCGTCATTTAATTCAACCAACAACTAAAGATAATACAGTTTCAGAAACGTTGTAGATTTATGTATCCTTGATTTTACAGTAAATCCTCTAAATACACTTGTTATAAAAATATCCATTAAATGTAATGTTTTGGACGCATGCATCCTAGTCTGTATGTTGACAACAATAAATCTTCCAACATCCCGGCATTGCGCTCAGGTATATAGATAGACTACTGTATACTAAAGCATACATATAATATTCAGGTATTCATTTTTAGGAAATAAGTACACCAATGTGAAGATAGGTTATATATTTTTTCTATATGATTCTAACTTAGTATACCTGTTTAAAATCTCTTGGGACAGTTGATATGAGTAGGTCTCAAAGCACTAAAGTTCTATATATTGCAGACAACCAACCCATTGATTGTACGGACTTTATCTAGAAGTACTTACAGTGCATAGTTATGAGTTCCGCCAGTTTTAGGTCAAGGTATTCCCCCTTCTCTTGTGCTAATTTTCACGCATCTATCATAGCATTAGGAGGCATAATTTTAAAGTATTTAGTTATTTATTTAGTTGGACCGAGATACGATCCAATCAATTTCTAAATAATGAACTGTTGACTACGCCACGGTTTCGGATTACTTAATAATTATAGTTTTTATGCAGAAGCTCTTTATAGTGCCGATAAAAAGATGATGCATATAATACAAATGACTAATGATAGGCCAAATCACAGACTAAATTACCAATGGCAGGCCAGAATACATTTTAATCAAACAATGTAGTCCAGTATGACGTAATTTTTTATTACACTTTAAAAAGCTTACTTCATGTATTTTTTAATTGATTTTTTTCGAAATTGGATATGGGTGTGAAAGAAAACACAATACCTGTTGCTTAAATAACTGTATGTCCCCACCCGGTGGAACTTGTGCTGATTTCCAATTGGGTCTTTTAATATCAACCAAAAACATAAAAAAATATTAACACATCCAAATCGCTCCAAAAGAGCAGAAAGCAATTTATTTTCATACGAAAAAGATCTTCAACACTTGAATCAGGTAGATATCTGGATTTTATATCTTTTCTTATATGTACTTTATTCTGTAGAACACAGTAATCAACCCAAGCTCCGCACCGCTCTACCAAACATTTTATCTGATGTTCTCTTATAAAGTGAACACTGGACAATTATTTATGTAATAGATTGTAAAAACAGCCAGATGTTATCGATCTTCAATGGCAGTTCCGAATATTTTAATGTACTTAAACCGTATTAAGTAACTTTTTTTTAATTTTCTCACTTTTCCTTTTTGAAAAATGAAATATACATAACTTTTAAATCAGAAGAAAATCTCACTTTAGCAACAAAAAATATAAAGTAATTTTTAAAGGATTTTTATTTATTTTTTTATGTTACAAATAATTTTACTAACAACAAATTTCAATTCCTTTTTTTTTGATAAATTAATTTTGAAAATTTCAAGTTCAATTTTATGTTGATTCTAACAGATTTTTGTCTCTCCACTAGACAAATAATATTTTTTATGTCAATTGTTAAGTAAAACTAAAAGTGAATATATACACATATTTTATGTAAAAGCAAGATCTATTCTACAGAAAATCAGGAATCTTATTGGATAATACAATGGATCATAAATAAATGTACAAACCAATTATAATAAACAAAATCACCCATGTAGACTAAATCATTAGTAGTAAAGTTTAGATACTCTAACTTTGTACAAAACCAATCATGACATACTTGTACCCTCAAGGTTTCCAATCCAACAAATTACAGAACAAGTTTCTCAACACTGGTTGCCAATATAATTTACAGTCCAATGCTCCCTCCCCTCCCTGCCTTACATAAAATACACATTCTTTTCTGCTTTTCTGGAATAAAGGGATATAACAATGGAAAATTAATTAATCTTTGCCTACTCGGAAGATCTGCTTTTAATAACTCGTAACTTACTGTGGAAGATAAGAGTGTTTATTACTATATTTGATACTAGCGGCTACGCCCCTAGAGGCCTCTAAGAGCACTTGAGGAGGGGAGAGTCGAATTTGATAACCCAATTTCTAATTCAGATTTTTTTTTGGGTGGGGGGTTTGATTTCTCTTGGGAGGTTGGTGGTACCCTCCCCCAAAATAGTTATAAACCTTCCCGGGACCTATGAGAAGCTAGCATGTCAAGGAGAGCCCGATTGGTTCAGCGGTTAGCGAGATCCTTCGGTACACACAAACAAACAGACATCCTGTTGCTTTAATATAAGGACAAGCGGCAACGCCCTTAAAAGCCTCTAGGGGAACCTTAGGTGGAAGGGGGAAAAGTCGATTCTCAATTTACAATTGGAGAAAAAGTAACGAAAAATATTTTTTATAAAGGGGTCATTTTTTATTGAGAGAGTTGTGATACTCTCCCCCAAAACAGTTAAAAATGTAATCCTGGACCTATAAAAGCTGCACTGTAAAGGAGAACCAAATTGGGCCATAGGTTAGCGAAATCCTTCTCTACTGACAAAAAAGCTTACTACTTTATATAATAGAAATAGCAGAGAGGCCTCTAGGGGCAATTGAGGAGGTAGAAGTTAAACCACCAAATTTTTTTTTGGTGGGGTTAAATTTTTCTTTGGGCTATTTCTTTTGGAAGGGTGGTGGTACCCTCCCCAAAAATAGTTATAATTCTTTCTGGGACCTATAAGAAGCTTTGCTGTAAAGGAAGACCCTATCGGTTCAGCAATTAGCGAGATTCTTTGTTAGAAACAAACAAAAAGCTAACTACTTTATATAATAGGATAGTCCTCTCCCTCCCTCCCTGTCTGTTTCTAGGAGACTGTCAATGGATAATGCTTTCCAGCCCAGGAATCTAGGAATAGGTATACTTTTGAAAGCTGTAAAAATCTGTCTAATCATTGAAGTGGAAGCAAGAAAAAGTGGCTTCACAGATTATGACGTCATACGATAGAATAGCCAATGATAGGCCAGTATACACCAATGATAAAATTTATGCTGGCCTCTCATTGGTTATTTTATCGTATGACGTCATAATCTGTGGAGCCACTTTTTCTTGCTTCATTGAAGTGTCATTCTAGTTTTGGTATTCCTGAAAAAAATTACAAAGCCATACATGTTTAAGAGCTCATTTAAAAAAATATTTTCACAATAAATTCAAATGTAAGGATTCTTTAACAATACCTGCCAAAAGTTGACAGAAAACATGTATACCAATCAACATAGGTTTTTCTCTAAATCCAATAAATCCATCAACTCTATAAGGTTACCTATGTAGGTTTACCCCAAAGCGTCTGTTCGAGCAGAGAGTTCCTCTTATTTAACAAATATGAACAAAAGGGTGTGAGTTAGTTTATTGTGAGTTTTTAGTTTAGGTCAGGTTAGATTAGGTTGTATTGGTTACATGGTAGCCCTATAGGGTTAGGGATAAACTATAGGCAGTGATAAAAAATACCCTATATCAATTCATTTTAAAAAGGTAGAGGGGGGAATTCAGTGCTTTCTAAACAATTAAAGGATTTCAACATCTAATATTTGAAAACAAGGTAACCTAATGTAATGAAATAAAACGTAAATAAAAATATAGAATATTTTTCGAACAATCCTTTAATGCCTGAATTGGGTGACTCCCTGACTTACTTGGAGTCCCACCACTCCATGTCTGGTGTCCAAACCAATTACTCATTCTTTCAGGTAAATGCAGATAGGTCACATTCTCTATCCAGTTAAATAAATTCTTATAATAAAGTAACAGGATTTGTGTATGACTGTCTGTGTACCAAAGGATCTCGCTAACAACTGAATTGATATGGTCCTCGATTACATGGTATAGATCCTAGTAAGGTTTAAAACTATTTTTGGGGAGGGTAGCAATACTCTCCCACCCTCCCAAGACAAATAGCTCCTAGAAAAAACTGATCCCCTGTAAAAAAAAAAATTTTAATGTTTCTTTTTAAAACTGCAATTAATTGGGTGGGGGTCTTCCTCTCCCCTTAAGGGCCTCTAGAGGCCTCTAGGGGCATAGCCGCTAGTTGAAAATAAAGAGTGCATTTTTTCTCGTCTATCTAGAAGCAACTACACTTGTTTTAGTGAATGTGATAAGTTGGGCCCACATCTCATAATTAAAATATTTAGAAGAGGGAAAATTTTCCCATATATTAACTCCAAAAGTATTTTAAAAATTTTGTTTACCTCACAAATAAAATAAAGCTTGGGCATTCTTAATAATCCTGATTGTATTATGTATTGTTCATGTACTTACATTTATACAGGGAGGGAGGGCACAATTATTTTGTATGGTTTTATTATCATGCTGTCACATTGAATAGCTTAAAACTTTGGTTACTTCAAACTTTTTAACCAAACAATTTCAACTCAAAGAAGGAGTAACCTTGGTCAGCATTATTAGGAAGGTACTTAAATTTATTGTTCATTGTCTTGTCCCTCAAAATCTCTGCAATTATACTACATACTAGGTATGTTAAAGAAATTTAAAATACATTTACCTTTATTTTGGAAAGTTATTAGAATAGATAATCGCTGCATTCAGCGATTGGATTCAACGTTAAATTTTCGAAATTTTTTATATTTAGTCGGGGTAAACTCAAAGTAAAACTGGTTTTAGGGTATAAACCAACTATTAATTTGTGTACAAAAAATCAAAAGTTATCCCTATAAAAAAAAGTAAAAGAATTTTTGCTATGTTTATCAGTCTGTACCGAAGGATTTCGCTAACTACTAAACCAATACGGTTCTTCTTTGTAGTGTAGCTACTATAAGGTCCTGGGCAGGTTTATAACGAACAAAATCACAGAAGAAAATATAACTAGCGCCTCCTAGAGTCCGTTCAGATATTTTTTACGATCAGAACACATAGATTGAAAAGAAAACACTTACGTGCTGCTCCTCTAGGGGCGTAGCCGCTATTTATGTATATTGTATAACTGATTTTTGCCTAGAAACAATTTTCATCTAATATAATTGTAAAATCAAAATTAACCCAGTGTGTTATGTTGATTTACAATGTTAGAGTATGATAGAATTGTCTTCTAATTTTAAACCCTTGCTTTTTATCTGTGCATGTATATATATTCTAAGGTAGGATGAATCATATTTAGAGTTAAATACATTTAAGTGTATTTTTTGGGTAAATAGGTCAAAGGTTTTGTTTTTGTTTATTTTCAAAACAGAAAATGTTTTTTTACATTATTTTTGATGTGAAAACAATGTCAGTTATCTGGTAAATATTTTGTTTTTATCTTAGTTGATCTACACACATGATTACATTTTTATAAAAAAAAAGACAAGGATGACAACTAGAACGTCCAAGCTTTTTATTTTGAGTGGGGGTAAAATAAGAGGTTTCAAAGTTTGAGAATGGCAAACACATTTGCCATCTATGACAAAAAGATCCATAACAGCGAAGCAAAAAAATTTTATAATGAGACTTGTTGACAAATACAGAGTAACAACGTATTTGGTATTTGAAATTTCTTTAAAAACTGAATGAAGTTTTTGCATTAATCTAACCTTAAATCACTTAAATACATGTTTGCCTAATTAGGACTCATTTCTACTTCAAATAATTTTGTAAGACTAAATTCCAAAATGCTTTAAATGTTAGATGTTTAAATCATAAATTAGCCTAGAATTTATATACAACTTTAACTATGCATCTCCAATATTAAGATACTTCAAAGAGTTTATGTAATGTCATTACTTTTTTAGATCTTGCTTTTGATAACATAATAAGAGTTTTTCTCGTATTCATTTGAAACCGATTAATATCCGGTGGATTAGAACCGGTTCTCATCCATACGAAAAGACTATGTCTATTATCATATTATATTAAATTTTCGGGTATAGTCCTTTCCACGACATCCCTCCATAAGGAGCGATTAGTCGTATTTTTAAAATGGCTTTTTATAGGTTATTTTAGGTTAGGTTAGGTTATATTGTGTTAGGTGAGGTGTTTGTAATACAATGCGAGAAATAACTGTTACTTAATAAGTAAATCAGTCAAATAGATATTTCGATTTGAATCAAAGAATAAAACAATCACACTCTATTCTATACCAGTAAACTAATAATTATATGTTAAGTTTAATTTGTTAAGTTGTCATCCTATTATATAAAGTAGTAAGGTTTTTGTCTGTAGCTACTGAACCGAGTACAATATCAAATTATGGAAGCTTCCTGTTGGTCACTGGATGGTTTTAGGCTACTTTCCTACTTTCTTTACTCCTTCCAATACCGAGCTTCTAGATGCTAGGAGCGCAGCTGCTAGTTTTTAAATAAAAAAAATGATTTATCTTTTTAGTAATTCAGTGATTCTGACGTCTTGAAAAGCATTATAATACAAAGTAATCCATTTGTGAACCTAACTGTTCAATATTTTGATCTTGACATCTGAAATGTACGTTTATGAAACGGATAGTTAAGATAAGTTTAATTAATCTCCTATCTGGCTTTAGGGAAAAGTGTATAACACATTGCGTTGGTAACTTAAGCCTTATCTATGAAACCGTGAGCTGGATCTTTAAAACATTTAGAGCTGCTACTACGTCTTCCGATGCGATGCTGGAAAAGATTTTTCGCGCTTACTCAATTATATACAACACTGTTACCAGACCATTAATTCATTGTAACAATAAAAGTATATTTGGTTAATAAAATTTGCTTAGTGTTTCCTGGCTTAACACTGCCAGTTTGATTTTAAAATCGCTATTAGTTGAGCCAGATTCTAAATAGGCTCAATTGAGGCATTGCCAGTGATTTAAAGATCCAGCTCTGGTAATAAATTGCATGATTCCGTAGACAAACGTCCAACAGACAACCAACCTTTTGCTTGCACGACCATTGCCTGGAAGATCTAATTATGCATTGCGTCTGTTTCAGGTCAAGGCATTTATATTATTCTAACTATTTGATTCGCGCAACTGTGATACAATCAGTGATAACAATTCTAAACGTCTTTAGACGCATTGATAGGCTGAGATTCGATCGGATGCGCTACGTGTTAAGTCACAGTTGCAGCCTGCAGGTTTTATTTGGGATAACCTAAAGCTATCGCAGGATGAATACACTATAAAAAAACATTTTGTTGACATGAAGCAGATCTTTCTGTGTATAAACCAACCATTTAAGATTTTTAAAATCGACAATTAGGCTATATATGTAGTTCAATAAATCTTAGGGAGAAAATGGAATTGTTTCAATTAGCTATTATCTATTAATACTTGCGGATATTTTGAAACTTTTAATATTTGATAATTTCATGTAATTATTGACAGTCCTTATATCCCTGAGTTTGCTTGAAGGTCATGCCTGGCCTGGATTATACCTGACTAAGATATGGAACATCAAAGCCGTAATTAATTTAATAAGGCATAATCTCTCACTTGAATCTGGTGTACAAAATTTACATCTCTAAACATTTAAAATTTTAGTCTTAAAATAAACCTAAAAGCATAATTTAGATCTAACATTGATGAACTTGTCTATGATTTATTTTATCATTCAATTAAGTTTTTAACAATAAGAAATATCCTTATAACAAAGTAACAGGATGTTTGTCTGTGTTTTTGTCTGTATTGACAGGGTAGCTTCTCATATGTCCTGGGAAGGATTATAACTATTTTGGGGGAGGGAACCACCACCCTCCCAAAAAAATACCCCTTCCCAATGTCAACCCTCCAAAAAAATCTCCCCCCCCCCTTAAAAAAAAACAGTTTTAAACTTTTTCTTTTTAAATCTAAAATGAAAAATTGGGTTATCAAATTAACACCCCCTTCTCAAGTGCCCCTAGAGGCCTGTAGGGGGCGTAGCCGCTAGCACACAAAATAGGATTTTGGCTTCAGTAAATAATGAACACAAAATGTACAACTTCTTTACCACAATAACAATTAGCATAATATTTATCATGTGGCCTTTAACAAATCCAAAATTTACATGGTACATAAGGTATTATAAGGTAAATTTTTGGGCACAGCATGTGTAAAATTTGCATGAATATTATCCTAATTTAACAATTATAATTGATAGTGTTTTGAAATAAACATATTGTAGATTTTTAAAATATTTTCTTTAAAAAAAAGTTTTTTTTGTTAATTTAGATCTTGCAGAGCACTAAACTAATTTATCTTTCATATAGGTACAAAGTTGGTTTTATAATATTGGGCCTTGTTGTTCTATAAATCATAATTCCAAAAATCATATTCTTTAACTATAATAAAGCTTTGCTTAAAAATAAATAAAATTGAGGCAGAGTGTATTTCAAAAAAAAATTAAGCCAAGAAATCTCCCAACTGCCAAGCCCTAAGCAAAACTGACATTTCTAATGAAATAAAAGAAAGAAAAGGATTTGCTAACAATAATTGATGGAAAAAATAAATACGTAATAGGTCAAACAAGGACATACAATAACAATAAGTAGCGTAGCTTTGTATCATCTCAAAATAAAGATTTAAACATATATATTTTGTGTAATTTCATAAGAAAAATGCGCTAAAACCATTTTTAGATGTTGACACCTAAGTTTTGAATTTTACATTTTACTGTACTTTTAAAACTGGTTTTAGCGCATTTTTCTTATATTCAAATCTTCTACCTTTTGCAAAAATGGCTGGAAAAAAGTTGAGATATAGAGCTTAAAATTGATACAGATACTATTGGGGACATGTACTAGAATATATCAAAATTTGAAGGCCATATCTCAATAAGGGAGGGAGTACTTCCCCCTTAAAGTCGACTACTGAAAATCCAATTTTTTTCTTGCTAAGGGTAGAAGATTTGACCATAAGAAAAATGCACTAAAACCATTTTTAGATGTTGTCACCTAAGTTTTGAATTTTAAATTTTACTGTAATTTTTAATTAAAAAAATGAAATATTTTTTTATGTTCTATTAATTGCATTAAAAAACGAAGAAAATAAGCCCTTAATCAATAAATTCTGATAACTATAAGTGGGGGAAAATTGCTTTCAAAAAAGTTCTTATAAAAAAAACACACTGTATATAGCAAACGTTTGACAGCCCAGACTAACCAATAATAAGACCTGAAAACTCTTAAGATTGACAAACAGACAACAAAATTAACTACAGATCAGTCTTGCTACAGATGAAATGAAAAATTCCTTTTATTTTTTTAACAGATATTTTGAATATGATCTAAAGAACATTGCCTTCTGATGATATGCAATTGTTTAAGTCAACTAAATCCACTTCAAGATATTTATAAAGCTTACCTTGAAAATTACAAATGTTTTAAATCAGCAATGACCGAGATATTTTGCTACTGACAGAAAACCTTACTACTTGATATTATATGACTATCGGCTGGCATTCACATAAATACTTTCGACATAGTGATATTCAGGGATAAGGGATGGGAAACGTAAGAAAAAATTATTCCAGGCCTATTTTCCAACTAGGCCTAAAAAACTAGTTTCGGGATGACGCAGTAGTTAGATTTGAAAACTAT
>LS056679.1:0-11899 GCA_900241095.1 Acartia tonsa
TTAACGAATAAAAGCTATCTATCTCGGACGGACGTACGGACGGACGTACGGACGGACGGACGTACGGACGGACGGACGGACCTACCCTAATTATAGAAAAGCTTCGCTTTTAAAAATGGAAGGGGGGGGGGGTTGGAGTGATAAATCGTCCTAGTAAAGAAGAAAATTGTTGGTTTAGCGGTTTAAATTATGCTTAATTGTAGAGATGCTACGCTGTTTAAAACGAAATGAAACTCCATGCTTTCAGAGTCTGGTCTTGATAAGAATCAAAATAACAAAAATTGGGTTGACAGGTCTTTCAGCATTTACAATTTAAAACGTGCATTGCATTATTTATCAAGAATTTGATTTCAGTTTTCGGTCAGAAAGAATGTTTTATTTCAATTTAATAAAAAGGGAAAAATTAACTTGATTTTTATCCTATTCCTTCATAAGCTGGTTGTCTCTGCAGGGATCTTCTTCCTCAACCTAGCCTAACCTTATGTAGGCATCTTTAATACGTTTTCATATTCCTCTCACTCTAAAGATAAATTTAAAGTAAATAAAAGCATTAACACACCAACAAGATGCCTATGAAAGGAAAGGACTTCCAGTAGGTATGGTTTTGAGATATCTGCTGGATTAGAATCAGTTCTAAGCCATACTGAAAAATCATTGAAGGCCCGGGCTAACAAAACTGGAGTTAATCTTGTAATTTAATGTTTTCCTATCCACTGAAAACTGTCTATAATACGATGCGATAAATAACTGTTATTGTATTAACTTCAACTATAGAAAACTTTGGGGATATGCAGTTAAAATTTCTGTTCTCAGCTGATTATTATTCTAATAATTACAAAATATCAATTAAACATATACATATTTTTTTGGCTATAAAAAGTGGTTTATTTTGTTTAAAATATAGTTATGTAATTCATTATTCATGACACGACAGAAAAACCTTTTAGGTGACAAGCAGCGTCTAGATTCTTAAAACAACAAGGACAATTATATTCATAAGTAGCACATCATTGAGTTATTAAATTGTTTTTTAAAAAAATATCTGAACACATAAAGCCAGAGCAAAAAAATATATTTTTCAACAAAAAGCTCAATGAAGTTTCGTCGAGACGAACAGACCAATCCTAAATATAGAGTAGCTGCGCTCCTTATTACCAGATATCACCACTGAAGCGTGAATTAAAAAGACAGTACATTGAGTACTCGATAAATAGAGTCAGGGATCTTAAGGGAAAAGACAATGGCCGGTAAATTTATATACATCCCAATTGATTATACACAAAATATCCCTTCTGTAGATTACAATTAGTTGTTGAACCAGCTAATCAAATTTTAATAAAACTCTCCATAGTCGTTGAGCCAACGAATAACAAAACGTTATTATAATACTTTGGGGAATAGTGTAACAAACAGACCAATGTCCCCTCCCTCCCTGTGATTTAGTAGTATCATAGCAAATGTATAGATAAACCAGTCTGTAAGTCCATCCCAGTTATGTCTACAGTAATCAGGGACTGTTATTCAGCCAATTAATTCCAATTAAAATTGCCGTAAAATTTAATATTTTGTTGTGGTAAAGTTGGCGCATAACTTTTTTATGTAACTGAAGGGGGTTGGGTAAGAAGGTTGGGAGAAAAAGGGGTTTGTTGGAAAATTTTTCTTTAGAATTTATGTCAGAATCACATTCCCTTTTCCCTGACAATAATGTATGGTCTATGTTATTTTTCAACGAGTTCAAATATATTAGTTAAGGAATCCTTACAATAACAGTGAGGGTAAGAAGAATGCCTTCACTTATAAAAAAAACAAAACTCCCTAAAATGCAATTTTAAAATGCCTTTACCTAACTTTTTGGTTATTGAAGGTTTCAAATTTAGAGCATTGGGTCTTATTGCGGCAGTCATTCAGCAGTTAGAGCTGTGTATATCCTGCAGGCAGTGGCGTCCAAGCTTTTTTATTTGGCGGGGGGGGGGAGTAAAATTTTTTTTATGGGGGGGCCGCAAATTTTTTTACCCCCCAAAAAATTTTTACCCCGGGGGTAAAATTTGCTTGGGGGGGGTAATTACCCCCAGTGAAATCTGTTGGCAGGGGTAAATTTTGTTTACCCCCCCCCCCTAAAATTTACCCCGGGGTAAAATTTTTTTGGGGGGGGTAATTTGATAATGTATTAATATTTAGTAGTAAAAATGCGCGCGAAGCGCGCCAAAATTTATTTTTTGGACGTCTATGCCTACAGGTTTCCTTTAAATAAACTAACTTTTTGTGTTAGGCTTGAATCATGATTGGTTTGCACATAGGATCCAAACTTTTCTACTACCAATAATTTTAAGGTAATTTTGTTTATCATTGATGAATGTTGTATTTTTTTTGTTGATTCCCTGAGAAAATGTCTCAAAGAAATTACAAAAAATGGTTAATTTAATAAGATAAGAAAAATAATAAGAAATTCACTTCCAAAATTTCTTTCAATTGATTTTCTTTGTTCCCTATTAAAGGGGTGGTAATTCATTGACCAATTCAATAGTAAAAATACATGGTGCCATTTATTTTTAAAAAGTTAATTTATTTCTTTTGGCTCCTTAGTGTACAAATGAAAGTTACTTTTGTTCCACGAAAAAGAAAACTAAAAGTTTATTGGAGCTTATTTTTTGATAGCAAAAGATAATTTTAAATTTTTTAAAGTGAAAACAAATTTCAAATAGAAAATTAATCAGAAATATATTTTTCCAAGTCATCCAAATGTGGCACCCGTATTTAGTTGTCAAGCAAGAATCCTTTGTTTTATTTATAATTGCGCCTACATACTTTCTTACCACTCTATGCATTACTGGACTGTATTCTTTATGTGAAGCTATACTAAAAATGTTTACTTGTTTAGTAGGTAAGATCTATGAATTGAATATACTGTTAAACATTGCTCAAAGATGGTTTTACATTGGAGGACCTGCTAGGGTATACTAGTTTCCATTAAGAACTTCTTGTTATCCTAAGATTACGCGATGGTTTTAACCTCCCTACCCCCCCCCCCTCATATTTGACTTATAAAGGGGGGTTTAATGCAACCATCTCGTAATCAATGTTTAAATGGCACTTAGAATTCGAATTTTGATCTGAAATTTTGCATGAGTAATCCTTGGTAGGTCTTTTTTCCCTAAATCGAACAAAAAGTTGGAAAAGTAGCGGCTAACAGTTGGCGGCTCAGCTGTTTAGCCATTTTTTCGCTATTTTCAATGGAAATTCATTACGAAACCTATTTACACATAATACTCTTTTCCGCTCCAAAATGTTTTCATACGGTTCTAACCTGTAGTTGCTGGCACTAGAAATCTGAAAATGTCTTTTTGTATCATTTCACATGATTTAAAGCAAAAATATGTTTTAAAAAGTTGATTCTTACGTAATTTATGACTGATTTGCCCCCCTTATATAACAAATTGAGCAAAAAATTAATAATAAAGATGCCATCAAATGGTAAAACATTGAAAGTCTGAAAAAATGGTTCTCATTTACAGGGTAGCTTCTCATAGGCCCTGGAAATGTTTATGAGGGTATCACCACCCTCACAAGAAAAATTGCTCCAAAAAAATGCTTCCCCCCACCACCCAATTTAAAAAAAAACATCTTTTTCGTTTTAAAACTACAATTGAAAGGGGGAGAGGTTGCCTTTCACTTCAAATGGTCCTAAGGCCTCTAGGGGCGTAAACATTAGTTCTTAATAAAGGACCTAATCCCAACATGAAAAAAATGCTCCAAATTTTATGTCAATGAAACTCACCACTATGGGAAAAAATGTTTTAAATTCACTTGCAGCTGCATTCAGGGAAAGGGGTATGATAACTTAAAGAAATTCTATTTTTCCTCCATCCATTAACTGGTGCCTAAAGAGCACTGGCCTCTACCCGCTATGTTTTAAAATAAATTGCAAATAATAAGAGGTTAATTTTGTTTTGCCTAGGTAAATAACCCTTGCACTCCAAACCTTATTTTTAATTTGTTTCAGTAATTTGTTGGTAGTTCTATACTCGCCCAGCAATGAATTATATTACAGCATGTTGTAATTGTCATCAACAAAAAAAGAAGTACATAAATGTTTTGATTGCTATCAGGTGCCATATCTATCTCCTTGGTGCATTAAAAAAGTCCTTAGGCAAACTTTTCTTTTGCGTCTGTACATTGTTTTAAAAAGCGCTTCTACTCTTTAATATCTGTGTATTTGATGTATTGAAGGATCTCGCCGACTGGACCGATATGGTTCTCCTTTACAGAGAAGGTACTCCCAATATTATCGTCCCTTGGAAAAAACGCCCCTATTAAATTTTTTTTACTTTTTAAAACTAAAAATTAAAGTGGAGGGGTCGACTTTATGACCCGCTGCCCACCTTCATTTTAGTTTCAATAAGAAAAAGTTATTTTGGAGAACCACATCGGTTTAGCAGCTAGAGAGATCATTCGGTACACACATATCAGACCCACTGAACTCTGTATAACGGCATCTGAATCAGTTAAATTACCCTTTTTGATCTGTCACAATAATGACTAAAAAAGGCAATAGGTACTGTTTCAGAATATCAAAAATCGAAAAAGCTTTCATTTACAAAATTAACTTGGAAACTTTAATTATTCTGAAGACTGTAATTATCATTAATGGAACCAAAAAAGCTTAGGGGACCATTTGATTAGTTTTTATGAGTTTCCGTTTTCAATTTACTTTCAAGTTGTCAGTACAAATTTTCTAGCTTTTTATATTAATTGTAACAATACATTTTTTTTTTATAAAACAAGAACAATTATGTGTAAAAGAAGTAAAATAATAAAATGAAATTTGAATCATTAGATAAGAACAGTATAATGGACTACAGTAATAAGATATAACTCTCAAGACATAATCAGAAAATGAAATGATGAAAGGAGGGACAAACCATTGATATGGAATAGCCAATTTCTTAAAATTATGCAAAACACAAAAATTTATGTTTTTACAATACCCTTATAATAAAGTAACAGGATGTGTGTTTGTCTGTCTGTGTGTCTGTACCGAAGGATCTCGCTAACCGCTGAACCGATCGGGTTTTCCTTAACAGGTTAGCTTCTCATAGGTTCCGGTAAGGTTTATAACTATTTTAGGGGAGGGTACCACCACCCTACCAAGAGAAATCACAAAAAATCAAAAAATTAATAAATATTTGAGAGACTTGAACGCAACATAAGATGTATCGTAGAGACTTGCACAAAAAAACATTGATAGTGCCACTAGAGGCCTCTAGGGGCACTGTAGGGAATACAGACATAGTTAGATTATAGTGTAGCTTTTCTGCAAATAAATTGAATTAGCCAAATTAATTTCTATTGAAAATTCTTTTAACAATTAAGTGAGCAAATAACCGCCGCGCTGTAAAATATGACCATAAACAATGTATTTGTTCTCGTTTATTAGTAGCGAAGCTACTCTATAAATAGGACATGTCCGACAGTTTGTCCCTAATTAACAAAAAAAACACTTAAACTAGAAATTATGCTTAATTTGCTAATTCTTAAATAACCTTATACACAAAATTAATAGTATATTTATCACTATCTGTTTGTATGTAGCGTAAGATCTCGCCAATCACCGATATGGTTATCCTTTATAATGAAGTTTCTCTTAGGTATATGGTAGAGGGTATTTCAACCCTCCCAAGAGAAATTAACCCCTTGAATACAAATACAACTTAATTGTCTATATGTATCAAAATTGTTGGTATTACATTTTACAAATAATTTTTGATTTAAAATAGTAGTATTTTGTTGAAATTGGTATGATAAAAAATATACTTTGTAATGCTTATAAATTGCACAGAAAGACAGAAAATAATTGCAGTGTACTTTTACGCCCAAATAATCTGAGATTCAGGGATAATACAATGGACGCTACTTAACTTTTCATTCAGTGTGTCTGAGTGTGCGTACTGAATGATCTAGCTTCTCATTTACAGGGTAGCTTCTCATGGGTCCTTAAAAGGTTTGCAACTATTTTGGGGAGGATACCACCACCCTCCTCCTAAGAGAAATCGCCCCTAGAAAAATTGCCATTCCACTAGACAATTTTTTTACTCAATCTTTTTAAAAATACTATAAGAAGGGACGACATCCCTTCCCCATCCAAACTCAAACTCAACGCATTTTCATTGGGGATATAAATCAATTGAAGGTCATTGTCTTTTCCTTTAGATCCCTGCTTTGAATGACTTAATATCCAGGAATCCCTGGAAAATAATAATAATAATCTCTATTGAATGACTCAATATCCTGGAATCCCTGGAATATAATAATAATAATCCCTATTGACTGACTCAATATCCTGGAATCCCTGGAAAATAATAATAATAATCCCTATTGAATGACTCAATATCCTGGAATCCCTGGAAAATAATAATAATAATCCCTATTGAATGACTAAATATCCTGGAGGTTAAAGGGTGAAATTATTGGTTAGGCACCCCCTCACCACTAACAGCATCTAATTCAAAGGACACTACAGCATTTTATCTTATCTGCAGTAAATGAAAGTCTTTTTAATATGTCAGGCGCATGAAATTGATAATTTGCCAAGCCAAGAAACACAAGCCTTTAATTTCCATGTCTTTTTTAAAGCAGTTTTTCAAATATTTATTCTCATTTAATAACTGGCATTTAAACTAATTTTTAAATATTATACAAGGATATCAGTTAATATGTGAAGTGAAAATAGTTTTACATTTTGATGTCCTTTACGTCCCTAGAGGTCTCCAGGGGCACTAAATGGAAGGGGAATGACGATCCTCCATTTTTAATACAAATAATTTTTTGGGGAGAGGATTTTTTTTCCAGAAGCGATTTCTCTTTGCATAGTAGAGTTACTCTACCCTACAAGTGTTATAAAACTTTCCTGGACCTATATGAAGCTTCACAGTAAAAAAAAAAACATATCGGTCGCTATCTCAGCTTCAACCAGACATCCTGTTACTTTTAAATACGGATGAAAAATTATAGAATCCTAGTTTCCTTTGTAATTTGAAAAACCTCAAATTAGTGAGTCATAATCTTGAAACCCAAAATCCATCTTCATTTTAGAATACCTATTTATTTATCGCACCGTATTATAGAAAGCTTTCCGTGGATATTAAAATTCAAAATTATAAGATTAAAACTTTTTTGTTAGCCCCAGGGGGGCCGAAGGCCATTTCTAACAAAACTGGTATTAATATAATAATTTTGTAATTTAATATTCGTAGAAAATTGTCTGTAGAATGATGCTATACATGATTTTTCAGTATGGCAAAGAACCGGTTCTAATCCACCGGATATCAATCGGTTTGGAAGCCATACTGGAATATCCTGTAACAAATAGATTTATTTGAAATCTGCAACATTGCAAGGAGACAGGGATAATACAGTGCAAACAATTCTAAACTCGTTCCACCATTCGGCAGCTTAAAAACTGTGAGGTTGTACTAAACCCATGAACGTACAATCTTTTCCACAAACAAAACTTAATCTACAATCCCATAAGATTCTAACCTGTACAAATTAACGTTAAGACTCAAGAGCTATCCTGTATGTTCACTTTGGAAATTGATGCAAAACCCAGTGATGAAGGGGACAATGGGCTGTCATGTTTTTTTCTAGTCCCCAAAGTTTAATGAAAGCGTTTTCTTATTCGGATTAGCTAACAACTTTGGGGATTTTTATTAAATTTCGATTGGTTAGTTCATTAAGTTTAATTTTCGAACGTTTCAACCATTAATTGTAATCTACAGAAGGAGCTGTTTTGTGTATCATTATTGTGGATGCACATGAAATTATCGGCCATTGTCTAATCCCTTTAGATCTCTGGGCAAGACCAACGCCCATTTGTAAAATTGAAAGTTGTGCTTTTAGAATTATAATTTGGCGCCAAGTACAAATAACAACCAAAGAAATGGATAAATATAAATAAATGCAGATTAAGCCTTAGACGTTTCCCCTTAAATTGCCTTGTTGAGCACAGAAATCCCCCCTTAATTCAAAAAATAAATTAAAATAAAGGGGCGGGGGGTTAGTTTTTCGTTTATTGATTACTTTAGGTCAGGTTAGATTAGGTTATATTTGGTACTGGGTAAATACTAAATAGCCCCACAGAGATTAGGTACCCGCTAGTAAAGAACCAACAAAAGGTTATGTATAAGTAAAAAAAACATCTTAATTCAAACTTTAAGAAAAATAAGGAGAAGGTTCAGTGTTTGACAGCCACTTTTAAAGAAAAACCAAAAAGGGGGAGGTAGGTTGTGCTAAAATTCCGTAAATGTTTGAGTTTTAAGAATTTAAAATAGAAGTAGAACTCTAAAAGTTGGCATAGCAGTTGCTTTAATGGGGTTTAACGTGGATATGTATAATATTGTACTATACTAGAGCAACTGCCATACAAATTTAGAATTCTACTTCTATTTAAAATTCTTAAAACTCACACATTTACGGCATTTTAGCACAACGTACCTCCCCCTTTATCCTAATAAAAAATGACTATGGTGTTTGTTTGTCTTTCTGTCCCTTAGATATAACTACAAATAGTAAATATTGGTTATTGCTCAATCTCATTAAAGGAAAAATTACTAAGAACAATTTTTCTACAGATGAAATTATGTTATAGAATTTGAGTCCCTATCATTAAAAACTAAGCTATTATTTTAAGATGAATATTATGTTATCAATGCCAAATATACACAATTTGCATTTTAATTTATCAGTTTGCATCCTTTAGTTTTTATAAGATGCTATTTTAAAAGCCTGCTTTAAAATATATTAATAGTTATTTCTCACATCGTATTATAAACAGCTTTCCGCGGATATAGAATGTACAATAATAAGTTAAAAACCAGTTTTTTAGCCCCGAGATGCCGAAGGCACGGGCATTAGGTTTCAAGTCAATATGACCAATCTATCATGTTAAAATTTATGTTAAACTATCTTGAAATCAATAAATTAAAAGATTACTTCAGTTTCATTTAAATTATTTTAGGGGTTGTTAGTCAATATATCATTCCTAAATTTAGGGATCTAAAGTGATAAGACAATTGCCGATAGATTAATGTACATCCCCAATAATAATGCACAAAATTACACCTTCTGTAGATTACAATTAGTGGTTGAAACGGTTGGACACTCAAATTAATCAACCAACCAATCAAAATTCAAGTCCCCATAATTGTCAACTTTTGGGACTAGTGTAATAAAATACCAAATGTCCCCTCCCCCCCTTCCTAAATTTCTCAATAGTTAGTACTTACTACGACGGACGGACAAAACAAAACACCCAGAAAGTAGAAAAGCCCCGCTATTAAGACAGTACAGTATCATTTAGAATCTATTGAGTAAGTGATAAAGGAAATTGTACCAACAAAAAATAGGCATTTGTTTAAGGCAATGCTGTCACTGTTGATTCGAACAGGACAAAACTATATAAGCCTTGTATAAAAATAACAGGATGTATATCTGTGTGTGGCTTTAGATCTCGCTAACAACAAGAAAGATATAGTTCTTATTAAAATGAAGCTTCTTATAGGTCCAGAGAAGGTTTTTTAGCTATTTTGGGGGTTGGTACCTACACCCTCCAAAGAGAAATCGATCCTAGAAAAAGATACCTGTCTCAAAAGATTTTTAATTTTCTTTTTCCCATAAAAATGTAATTTTGACCATGAAAAGACAAATGTGTCAACCACCAAAGTCTATAAAAGACGCAGATACCCAAAAAATGAGATGAAATCTTGGTCTCCTTGTCTACTGCGCTACGGTGAAAAAGCTTCCCGTAAAACAACAAAATATGATAAGAGTATAAAACTTTTAAAGCGGGTATGTAGACCATTACACTTTAATTAAAACTAGTGGCTACGCCTTAAGGGCCTCTAGAGACATTTGAAATAATGATTGAGAGGGAGTCGAACAGCCCACCATTTTAGTTGGAGGGTTGGTACCCTACCCCATGAATAGTTATAATCATTCCTAAGACCTATGAGAATCTACATAGTGAAGAATAACCAAATCGGTTAAACAGACAGACAAACAGGCAGACATCCTGTAACTTTTAAAAAAATCTATTGGTTAACACCTGGGCAACTAATATTCATTCAATGATATATGTTTTTTTTATTTGTTTGATTTTAAATCTTTCCCTAAATAAAATATTTTCAGTTTTACATGAACCCCCACACTGCGGCGAAAACTATTACATGGACCAAAGCACACAGTGCAGAAAGCTAATTGCACTGGTTTTAAGACTTGAGGGATGTGGGGGGGGGGTGAGGGGGGAGCTAGGGTAGGGTAGGATGCAACCCTTTGCGACCACGCCCTTAGCCAATGGTTGCCAAGTCAAATTTTTCGCACACTAACTACTTTTTCTATTCCTTTCACAAAACAATACGTAGGTTTTAATATATAAAAACAATCTAATATTGTACCTATAAATGATCTTTAAAAACCGACATATATTAAAAAAGTTTTCATAGATTTTATATTCTTAAAAATCCAAAAGACAAAATATTACCTATTACTTAATGATGTTAAAATTAGCGGATTTTTTTCTGATAAAGACAGCGCTGAAACTAACTAACTTTACCCGAAATTGAGATATGCAATTATACCCAGATATATTAAGGATTAAGACAATGGACTTACTGATATACATCCCAAAATGATAATAATAAACAAAATTACCCATCTTTACATTAAAATTATTTGTTGAAAAGTTTGGACACCACTAAATTGGAACAAGCTAATCAAAATTAAATGAAGAAAGTTTTCAAGCCAACTAATAATAAAACTTATCATTGCAGTCTAATGTCCCCTTCCTCCCTGATTTATTTAGCAAAAATTCTTTAGAGTTTATTCATCCTAAATAACTATAAGCCTATTTAAATATTTGGTAGTAAAGGAGACCTTTTTAAAATAATTATTTAAGTCACTTTAATTTTAAATATTTATCCATTAGCTACGCTAAAGGGAAAACGTGATAATCTCGGCTACTATTAAAGATGTTTGAGTTTTTTTTCAGATTAAAATTAATTCAAAATTTTTATTCTTGTTTTTTAATAAATTTTTTCCTTAAGTAAATTCAAATGAAAACCATAGTAATAGAATCAAAATAAAAATTGATAAATGAGGGGTTATTTAAATTAAAATTAGCATTAAAGCAAGATCTACTTTAATCACTATTAATAGTGATCTTATAATCAAAGTTTATTTTTTAAATCTTTCTATTATAGGTATATTAAAATATTTTCGTATGTCCAATGAAAGGATTTAATATTACTTGGAACTTACACTAGATTAGCATTTACTCTGACAAAGTAAAAGTTGTAGCTAGCTAAAAAAACGATCCCCAATCCTCCAACTTACACCATCCCCTCCTTTCTTGTAGATGGACGAACTAACCAATAAATGATGGCCATGTTAGCAACCTAAATTGAACTAAACCTTTCCATGGCATAAAATCCACGTATATTCTTAACCATTGCATGTCAAATTGAGGCTTTACTTTGACACAAATATTATTATGTAACAATTAAAGTAAAAACATATATTATATTTAACGTACAAATGCATATTTGCAACTATTCAGTGGTCTGAAGATATTTAGGGCACCAAAAAATGAATTCAGCTATTTAAGTCATTATCAAGGGTTTTGAGATTTTTTAGAATTAGAATCTGCCAATTATAATTAACTAGTGGCTTCACCCATAGCCTATAGGGGCTTTGTTCCAAGAGGTAATTTAAAATAATTGGGAGGAGGATTTTTATTTGGGGGGGGGGGGGTTGGCCCGCGCCCCAAGAAAATAGCCTTAACCCCCCACCGGCCCCGTAGGTATATTCCGGGAGGAGTGGAAGCCGAGCGGTTCGGGGGTTCCCGCGC
>LS056681.1:0-11894 GCA_900241095.1 Acartia tonsa
CAATTTGACAATTTTGTATTTGGAAGATTACTTGCTACACCTTCATATGTTATAATTGAGACTGCCCCCATTTTTTTTGGTAAATTTCAGGTATATATCAACACACTCGAATTGAAATTTTGTAAAAATCTTTAAAATTGGGATGGTACAAAAGCCCCAAAAAAGCCATAAAAACAGGGTTTTTTGCAGATTTAAAAAACTTTGCAGTGCTTGTACCGTCGCAATTTTTGCATTACAGAAAAAATATTTTGCATGGGTCATTTTTATGCATAAATCAACCATATTTTGGCTGGGGGCAAAAATTTTAACAAAATTTTTCAAATCCGGGACGGGGTAATGTACACCCTTGCCCACTTTGTATTTGTTATTGGACAATCTGATCTTCTAGCCAGAGCTTTTGCTGTAAGTATCATGTGTACACCATTGCTCACATTCTATTGGTCATTTTATAATCTAATCTTCTAGCCATCTTCTTCGATCCATTTAAAATTAACAGTCCTAAAATTAAGAAAACTATTCCTTATATTAAAAAATTCCCTAGGGCACGGAACAATTACCCAGCCTGTTGGGAACCATGTCTATTATATTTACCTAGTGTATGGAGCAATGGACCAACCTGCTGATCATTCTGTACCTGATGGGAACCATGACCTCTATTATATTTACCTAGGGTATGGAGCAATGGACCAGCCTACTGATCATCCTGTACCTGCTGGGAACCATGACCTCTATTATATTTACCTAGGGCATGGAGCAATGGACCAGCCTGTTGATCATCCTGTACTTGCTGGGAACCATGACCTCCATTATATTTACATAGGGCATGGAGCAATGAACCAGCCTGCTGATCATCCTGTACCTCCTTGGAACCATGACCTCTATTATATTTACCTAGGGTATGGAGCAATGGACCAGCCTACTGATCATTCTGTACCTGCTGGGCACAATGACCTCCATTGGAATCCTGTATGACAAATCTAGCCTCCGATGGCTCCTGGAACTGGCAAGGTAACTTTATGATAAACATAAAGAACCATGTACGGGGAGAAAGTCACTCAAAAACCAGACACGTGACGCCATAAAAATGAGGAAGATGACGTCATGTGGCTGATTTTTGAGTGACTTTCTTTTCGTACAGAAACACAGAATCATAGTAATCAACAAAGAGAGCTTTATCATTTATCATCATGTAAAGAAACAGGATCTTTGTCTGCATTTATGTACCGACGGATCTCGATAACCCCTGAATGGATGAGGTTCTCCTTTACAGTGAAGCTTCTCATAGCCTATAGGTCCTGAGTAGGATTATAGCTATTTTGGCGGAAAGTACTATTACATTTAAAAGAGAAATCGCCCCTGTAAAACTATGACACCCCAAGAGACTTAGAGCTTATTATCGGTTTTGAAGCCATACTGGATTTTTTTTAGATGTGGAATAAGCCTACTGTTTTTGGAAACCCTGGTGACTGTCAACTCTGTTTCTGTGGACACACTAAACTATGTTTACACAGGTGTGTAGATTACAATGAGTAGTTGACATCTTTGGACACTCTACTTACTGAGCTCATAAATTAAAATTCAATAATAGTCCCCAAAGTTGTTGGGCCAACAAATAAGAAAACGTTATTACAAAACTTTGGGTATCAGTGTAAACAATTAGCCCAATGTCCCCTCCCTTCTTTTATGTTACATGTTATGACAAAATCTTGTTAGGCTACCATGTACCCAATAAAACCTAACTTAACCCATCCAAAGGTTAAACATACAAAAAATAAACCCACTCTCCAGCCACTTCAATTCATAACAAAATTAGGGGGAGAGGAGACTGGATTTCTTTTGAATTTTCAATAATATACACAGGCAATTTTTTCATACTTATTCCTTTCTATTAAAAATTTATAATAACACTTTTTTATAATTTAGGATCAGCTGCTATTTCTGTTGTTGGACTGATAATGGATATGGCCTCCTCCAAGAAAGAAAAAGTCAACTAAAAAAATGGATAGAGTAGCTACGCTGCTAAATAGTAATCTAAATTTGATTATTGTAACAAGTATTTTAATCAACAGTTTTTGTATAATTATGTATTAATCATCAAAATATAATCAATTAACATTCCATTTTCTTATTTTAAAAAGCTTGTAGCAAGGGCACAATTAAACAAGGATAACCAAGGGGAGCCAATTCTCTCCTTTTCTGTCCAAACACCCAGAGTGTTAGGTTAAGTGACACTCAACAGACAACCAACTTTTTGATTGAACGACATTTGTCTGGAAGTCCCAACTGTGCATGGTTATGAGTTGCGCCTGTTTTGGGCCAAGGGCACAGTAGCTCTTGTGTAGCAAATGTAGGTATTAAATAAGCTCAATAAAGCTTACCGCGGAGTGTAAATTGAAAAATTGTAACATTAACCACAGTTTTGTGAGCCCTTGATAACTGAAGTCTCCGGTTAACAAAACTGCTATAAACTGATTTTTCATTTTAATAATATACATAGAAAATTGCTGGTATTACAATTCTATACATGATTTTTCAACATGGCAAAAACTGGTTCTAACCCAGCCGATATTAATCGTTTCGAAGCCACACTGGAAACACAATTAAATTGTTTACATTTCTGTAACTGGTTGTATTTTAATTGTTGAAATGTTTTTCTTGTATATCTTCTGTTATGATTAAATGTGCATTTTAGGATCAATCTATTAAACTTTTTAACTTAAAAAAAACCTCGAATAAAATTTGATAATAATATACATATATAATATTAAAATTTCTTACATAAGGTTAGAAAATGTTAAAAGATTTTTATATCCTTCATATGTGATTTAAAATGCCTATGACTTTTTTTGTTATTGAAGCTGGAGGCAACAAATAAAGGGTATACTTGTGGCAGTCTTTCAGCTGTTAAATTGTTGTATTTCCTCCAGGCTTCTGAAATAAATAGAAAAGCATGAAACCTTGACATTATAATTTTTCACAGCATGACCGACTGAATAAGTTGTGTACTAGATCGATGCTCTATGCTAAGGACTTTATCTACAAAATAATCAACAGTCTATCTTTAATAGCATTCGAGAAAATCACATATCCACATATAAACATAATACCCATTAAGGATTGGTCGTAGGCCTAACATTATTTCAATTATATATTATTCATAGAGCTATCTTCTAATTCTATTCCTCCAAAATTTCTTTATTGCAACATATTTTTAAATTTAGCAATACTAGGTAACTATTCCTATAATAAAGTAACAGGACTGTTTGTGTGTGTGTGTACCAAAGGATCTCGCTAACCAATGAACTGATATGGTTCTCTTTTATAATGTAGCTTCTCTGGGAAGGTTTATAACTATTTTTGAAGAGGGTACCGTCATCCTCCCAAGAAAACTAAAGCATTTATAATATTGAAATGTTTCCAACTCAATTCAGGCTAACTGCTATTAATTTGGCTCATTAAATTATTGTAGGAACATAATAATCTTTTACGACTATGCAATCGATTTATTATTACTTGGATGTTAAACCAGATTATCCTGTACTCTCATAAAATAATTCTCGCAGTTGGCTAAAATGACGATTTCCCCATCCACTCCCTTAACCCCATCCCCTTCCTTCTACTGGAATAAAGAACTGATCAATAAACGAGTTCCATGTTAGTAACCTAAATTGAGGACAAATTTTCCTCTGTCATAATATCCACGTATATTTTACATCCGTTATGCAAAGAAATATGAAACATTTAACTTTACAATTGATCTTTTAGAAACTTTGCATTATTTGAAATTTCTGCTTTATATCCTATAATATAAAGTAGTAAGCTTTTTTTGTCTGTCCCGAAGGATCTCGCTAACTGCTGAACCGATATTGTTCTCCTTTACAATGAAGCTTCTTTTAGGTCCTGGGAAGGTTTCAAACTATTTTTGGTGAGGGTGTCTTCACCCCCCTCACCCAAAAATTTTTTTTTTCTCTTTTGAAACTCAAATTTAAAATGGGATGAGGTCGAATTTTTCCCCTCCTACCATAAGTGCCCCTAGAGGCTTCTAGGGGCGTAGCCGCTAGTTTCTTTTTAAAGTAGTGGCTTCTCCTGTATTTTTTATGGTATTATCCTCTTAGGATTATTTCGGCTTATAAACTTTTCTTGAAAATGGATTTATAAATATGAGCTTCGCTACTTATTGATGTTGTCACCCTTGTTTGTATTTACGCTCTAACATAGTGAAACTCGCTGCGGGCTGAATTGACCCAACGCTCTTTGCCCCATCCCCTTATCTCCTACAGGATGAACAAACTGACCAATAAATGAGTTCCATGTTAGCAACCAAAATTGACAAAAAAAAATTCTCTGTCATCATGTCCACGCATAGTCTCTATCCATTCCTCCATTGTCCTATTTCTGTATCCCACACCTTTATTGTGCTATTGTGGGCAGAAATTTAAATTCCAGAAATATACTTCAGTGTCAAATTTATTTAAGTTTTCACTTCAAATTCTTTGGTAAGCTTGAAGTGAATAATCTTTTGGATGCTTTCACAAAAAGTGCTTGATGAGCATTTTTAATCTCCGTTTTTCTTAAATAAATTAGAAATAAGGAAGGGTAGTTTTTTTCTGACGGACAGACAAAGTGAATTATAGAGTAGCTTCGCTACTAATAAGAATAGTTTTTTTCCTTATGCCTAACCCAAATGGCTATAGTCTATTCATAGAGTAAGTTTTTAATGCTGATTTAAAAGTTGCACATTACACCTTTTTAGCCTTATAATGCATCAAATGCTTTGTTTATGTCAAAGCAACAAAAAATCTTAAAAATTTCACCAATCAAAGATTCAATAAAAAAAATCCAAAGTTTGAGAAATAGTAGATATCAATCACCTGATTAAATATAATTATGTTTTCTTTTTCTATTTTTTACTGTTAGGTAAACAACTAATTTATTTCAAAGCAGGCGCCTTAAAAGCCTAGGTTTATTCTTAAAAATTTTTATTCTAGTGTGACATAATTTAGGGAGGAAGGGGACATTGGGCTTTATAGAAAAGTTTTTTCATTCGTTGGCTAAAAAAATTTTAAGACTTTCATGGAGTTTGAATGGTTGAGTTATTAAGTTTAGTGTCCAAACTTTTTAACCACTACTTGCAATTTACAGAAGGGGTTATTTTGTGTATTATTAATTTATTGAGTTGTCTTTTCCCTTTAGATCCCTGGACAGAACCGCAGTTAGATAGAATGAATGGAGGAATATTGGGAAAGGGAAAATTTCAAACATGAGATTTAGTTTCATTAAATGTATTAAAGAGTTATAGTAACTTACGGATCAATGTGATTTTTGTAAGATTTATTAAGTAACGACTTTTCGTGGTAATCTAAATAAAAATTAAAAACTAAAAACCTCCTCAGTACATTTAAAAACATTCCCTGAAAAGAACAACCAAATCAAACCAGCATTTTTCAAGATCTTTGCATTGAGACAAAAAAGCTTATGACCTTATATTATCCTTATATAAAAGTAACAGGATCTTTTTGTGTCTGTCTGAACCGATACAGTTTTCTTTTACAGTGTTGCTTCTTATGGGTCGTCTTTGGGAGGTTTAAGGCATTTTTTGGAAGGTTTTTTAAGGGGTACTACCACCCCAATTTGTTTCACTTTTTTTTCTGGAGGATAAATTTCAATTGAATCAGCTTCATGTAACTTTCCCTTTTTAGAAACAGGTAAATGGGTGAGAGTGGAAATATGAGAGGGCTCTGCAGCCGCCTTTTAACCTAAGGGAAATTTTTACAATTTTAAAAACCGGCTTGAAGTCTAAATTTCCCTTTTTCAAAACAAATTTCCATTAATCCATAATCAGATTGGTGGCAGCTGCCGAGCCCTGGAAATATGTGTCTGAGAATTGAAAATCAAAATTCTCTGCAGTGAATTTTGATTTACTCAATACCTATCTGAGGTCTAGATATATAATATAAATACATATAGATTTTTTAAGCATCAAGAAATATTGAAAATCACTATGAATTTATAATGTCAACAAAATGATTATTTTCAAATTGTTTCTTATTCCTTTCCTTCTCATTTTTGTCCTTCGCTTGTTTTTAATTTGTAATATATTTTGATATTTTGAAAAAGTATTTATATTCATGAAATATTATGTTTGTGTGTGTTTTGGTAGGTTGCAGCTACTTTTAGAGTTGACATTTATGAAACTTTTGTTATTATACATAGTGATGCTTTCCCTTGCAGTGTCTGTCGAGCACTGAAACACTCCATACCATATTTGATAATAAATTAAAATAAGAGGGGGAGAAGTAGATTTTTTTTACACGTGCGTAATCCCTGCGCCCTAACCCTGTGAGATACACAATACCAAATATAATCCCTGCGCCCTAACCTTGTGAGATACACAATACCAAATATAATGTAACCTAACCCTGTGAGATACACAATACCAAATATAATGTAACCTAACCCTGTGAGATACACAATACCAAATATAATCCCTGCGCCCTAACCCTGTGAGATACACAATACCAAATATAATGTAACCTATCCTAACCGAAAGTAGTAAACAAACAATCAAAGAAACTACCCCCCTTGTTAATTTCAATTTACAAAATTGGAGATAGCGGGGGGGGGGGCGGTGCCGTTATGTGCTCATCAAGGCACTTGTAGGAATACGCTGAAGTCATCATCATTGCCTTTTAGTTCTCGGCAGAACGTAGGCCATGCAAAATGGTTCTCCAATCTTCCTTTGATTGGGCACGTTTTGAGACATTGTTGAAAGATGGAATTTTCTTATCTTTCAGTTCACTTAGAAGTTTCCTCCTCCAGGTTGTTTTTGGTCTACCTGGTTTCCTCTTTCCTACGCTGAAGTAGTTGGATGTTTTCATTTCTTGATTAGTTTGGGATCTATAAGTATAATTACCTTTTGCATCAATAAGAATTATTAAAATGGCTAACATGCCTTAATTAACAATTACAGCTATCCGTTAATGTCAATCGTTCAGATTTGCCCTAATTATGTAAAAGCTTTGCCTTTTAAAACACTATTTTTTAATTACACATAGGTATACCTATGTTGTATTCGAGTAAACCCAAATCTTTTATATTATTCCACCAATAATAATATCATGAATAAATTTTAAAAATATGTGTGTCTTAGAATCTGTAAATTAGAGTGGAAAATAAGATGGCAACAAGTAGCAAAACATTCATAAGAGCAAAACTAAACCAAAAAACTTTCCTGGTCTTGTTATATAGAATCTTACATCTTATCTTATCGTGTTAGGAATAATCATCTATAATACAAAGTAGCTTGATGTCTGTCTGTCCGTCCGTCAATCTGTCCGTCCGTCTGTCTGAAGCTTAAGATCTCGGTAACCACTGAACCGCTCGGATTCTACTCTTCAGGGAATATACCTACTGGTCCTTTTTAGGTTTTAGGCTATTTTCTTGGGGGGTGAAACATTAAACTTGGTCCTTTTTTTGCAGGAGATTCTTTAGTCCTTCTTATTTTTTTTTTTACAAATTTCACCATAACTTTTTTTATCATCTCTTGGGGCAAAGCACCTAGAGGCTAGGGGCGAAGCTGCTAATAAACCATAAAATATTTAAACTTAGATAATCGATGTACCGTATATTTTTAGTTCTTCGTTAAAGTTAGTTTTTGGTTCAGTATTAAGTAAATCTACTTATAGCTATTTAAAAGCTTATTTATAACTCTTGTTAATGGTCGGCTTTTTATAATTTTGTTTATTTTCACATTAAATCATAAAAATCATAAAAGTTCGTATGTTGAGGGAAAAATCCTCAAAACGAAATTTCTTCTTAATCAAATAAAAATAATTAAAAGACTATTTATCAGTTATGATTTTTCTTGAGTAAATTAATTACATTTATCTTTATAGATAAGAAATTTACAAGAAAAATCCTAATTTGACATTTAAAAGCTAATCTAACGCAAATTTGTAAGGGTATGGTGGCCGCAATTTTTTGTGGACTTTAACAAGTGTTAGATTGACTGTTTGAATATTGAATAACCAAATGTATAATGATTGGAGGAAAGAATATCGAAAACCTGATATCAGCTAGCTGTAGTTTTGGTAGACATAAGATAAAAATCACAAATTATTAAAATCCAAGCTTTTTATTTTGAGGGGGGGGGGTAAAATGGCGCGCGAAGCGCGCAGCAAATCTTTTTTAACACCCCTCCAAAATTTTTACCCAGGGGGTAAAAATTGCTTGGTAGAGGGGGTAATTACCCCCACTGGAATCTGTTGGCAGGGGGTAAAATTTTGGGAGGTGTAATTTAATAATCTAAAAAGGTACCTATCTAATAATGAAATACTATTAAATATTTATGAGTAAAAATGCACGCGAAGCGCGACAAATATTTTATTTTGCTGGGATATTCCTCCCCCCCCCCCCCCCCCCGGGGGGGGGGGGGGGGGGGGGGGGTAAATACCCCTTCCTAAATTTTAAATGGGGGGTAATCACCCCGTTAACCCCCCCCCCCTTGGACGTCCTTGCTTAAAATTTATCAAAATTTGTATGTACGTTTTTCATATGTCTCTAGAAAGTATAAATTCTTATGATAAGAGCGTCATGTTTCAGATAAAAGGAATAAACAAATAAAATTTAATTGTAAGGATTTAACGAGTCATAGAAAGTTTCCAATTGAATGGCATTGAATGAAAATACATGTTTGGAAAATCTACAGCGGCAAATTTGCGGATGAGAGCAGTAGAATAAAAATTCAGCTACGTACACTTTAATTTTCTAACAAAAAATATAGACCACATAAGTCATCTTAATTCTGTTCCTGTCTTAAAATCATAACCCTGATGCAATGGATAAAACAATGCACAAAAAATTAATGTATATCCCCAATGTTGGTGAACAAAATTACCCCTTTTATAGATTAAAATTTTTGGTTGTACCGCTTGAAACCAACCAATCAATTGGTTAAATAAAAGTTTCCAAAGTTTTTATTTCAACAAATGAGAAAAGTTTGGGTACCATTATAATTTACAGTGAGGTGAAATAATTCATCCCTCCCTAACAAAATTTTTTGTAAAGATTTAAAAGGCTTTGTTTCTTTTATCTTCCCTTTAATAATTGAATTACAAATGGCAAAAATATTTGCTAATTGCATTATTGCAAAAAATTTTTAATGTTAATATAATGTATAATATTGTACTTTTCAGTAATCAATTAAAGTCTTTTATTCAAATCTGTATTATCCTTAAAGTTCTGTGTAACATTATATTTATACTAGCGACTACGTCCCCAAAGGCACTTTCAGTACGTTTTATTTGCAAAAAAAAAGTTTTAAAATATTTTTTTGGGAGGGAGCATCTTTATCTTTGGGCGATTTCTATTTGAAGGATGGTCGTATCCTCTTACAAATAGTTATGAACTTTTCCATGACTTCGCTGTAAAGTAGAACCATATCGGTTCAGCGGTTAGCGACATCCTTTCCTTTTAAAAGACATCCTATTACTTTATATAAGGATGTAATATTGATTCAAAATTCTCAGCTGTCAATAATTATCTTTGAGACAAATGTCGCTTAAAGTCAAACAAAAGTTAAGCAAGGGTGACAACTTCCATAAAAACCGAACTTTCTAATAAAAAGTAACTTAATGATGCATTAAGCTACAAAAAGACCTTGACCGCTTTATGTTTAAATAAAAGCTAACTATCCTTAAATACATAAATAAATAAACGTCAATTAAGATGAAATTATAATTTGTAAACAGTAATATTTAAAAAATGTTATGTAAGAGAGAGAAAGGAATCGCCTGTAGTTTTTTTTATTTCTAGTTTAGACTGTCTAATAAATGTACATTTCGTGTGGACTGTGTATAAACTGTGTTTTAGTACTCTTATAGTGCCAGTCAGACAGACGTACAATGATATAGTTATAGAGATGCTACGCTACTGTTAAACACTTTAATTTAGTCTAAACTGGACATAACACGGTATAACATGTTATTATTTCTTTACTTGAATTGATACTGTTTACTCATACACTTACCTATTTAATTCCCTTATCATACAAATATTAAGAGAGAAAAAAAGAAAGATAATTGATGTTAGGTACATTGCATTATTTGTTGTACAACTACTTTTTAATGTCCGTAAGTCCATATGTCGCTCTATAAACGTATTTGTGGAACTTATCAATGAGTACAATATCCATAAAAGCGAAGATCAACAAATGAGAAATGAACAAGGATGACAACGTCCATAAGTAGCGAAGCACAAAAAATATGTAAAAGAATTTAAATATTAGTTGTCAAAAGCATGTATATTAGGAAAAAATCACGAAACCTTTTAAACATTTGTTTTTAATTTCTTAATATTTATATTTCAGTACTATGACTAACAGACTGACGGTCAAAGTAAATTACTTACTGGATGCTCAAAATAACGGGAAATTTAATTTTGATATTTTTAACTACAAAAACTTTAAAAATCGGACCATAACACCAAAGATATGAGGAAAAATGTGAAAAAATAGCAAAAAACCTGCAAAAAGGCAGTCTGACCGCAATTGATGTTTTCTTGAAACGACAGGAAATTTAATTTTGATATCTATAACTGAAAAACTTTGGAAATCAGACCATAAACACCAAAGGTATGGAGAAAAGTGTGAAAAACACAAAAATAGCCTCAAACCTGCTTAAAGGCAGTCTGACCGTCATAATTGTTTTCTTGAAACGACAAAAAATTTAATTTTGATACTATAACTGAAAAAAATTTGGAAATCGGACCATAAACACCAAAGATTTGGAGAAAAATGTGAAAAATATAAAAATAGCCTAAAACCTGCTAAAAAGCGGCCCTATCGCCATTGTTGTTTATAGCTAATTGTGCTCCTTAATAATGGGAATGTTGTCAAAAAAATTCAGCCTTTTATCTTTTATAGGAGCCGAGAATATTACGTTTCCCCTAAACTAAGACGGACAGACGGACATTTCAAATTATAGAGTTGCTTCGCTACTAAAAAGATATTTATGAAAAATATTGTCAAACTGCAAAGGATTAGTTTTTAAGGTGAACCGCATTTGACAAAAATATTAAGAATGTTTTTATTTTAAGAACTTCCTCAGTAAAAGAGCTTTCAACCATAACAAATTTGCTGGTCGACTTTGAACGTGAAATCCATGGAAATAGCACAGTAAGTCTCAAGTTTTAATAAAGAGATAAGTGGATAAATCCAGGGATCTAAAGGGATAAGACAATGGCCAATAAAAAGATGTACATCCACAATAATGAAACACAAAATTATCCCTTTTGTAGATTAAAATTAGTGGTTAAAACGTTTGAACACTTAATTTAATAATCAAACCAATCAAAATTCACAAATTTTTCAAAGTTTTTAGGCCAACGAATAAGAATACGTTTTATGAAACTTTGAAGACTAGTGCAATAAACAGAAGGGATGGTGTGATTAAGTTTGTCAGTATTAGGAACTTAAATGTATTACTTTTTAATTTTTTATAAGGAGTACAGTACATGATCAAATCTTCATTCAAATCTTGACATGCCTCTATTTTACAAATTGTAAAACCAGTGTTTCGGAGCCGGGAGCCGTGTAATAATTTTTGGCTTGTCAATAAAGCCGTTTTTGAGATCTAAATTTCAGATGCACATTACACAAATGTTTAAATGATATATATTAATAACTTGAGTTAATTTGTTTAGAATGAAGTATTAAAATGTTGGCGGCTTCACATTGGCTGTTCTGAAACTATGAAGAGGTAATTTTCCCCTAGTTTAAAAAGAACAAAATTCTATATTTACTAAAATCCACAATATTTTTAAGTTACATAAATATAAATATTTTTCCCATTTAAGTGTTGTAAGATAACAATTCTTAGAATAATTGAAATATATTT
>LS056683.1:0-11889 GCA_900241095.1 Acartia tonsa
TAGACTTCCAATGGAATCTTTCCAGAGCAGAGGAAATCATTTCAACAATATCGTCCTAAATAAACAACAATTTAGCTGGATCTGCCCTTTCTGTAGAATAAAATTATTGGTGGCAAAGTTTATACATATAATTTTAACTGTAAGTAAAGGGTTAAATTGTGTATTATGCAGGGATCTTAAGGGATAAGACAATTTTTGTACACTCCCCATTTATAAACAAAATTACTTATTGGTATAAGATTACAATTATTGGCAGAAAACGGTGAACACTTTTAGATTGTAAACACTAATCAAGAATTGATAAATTCTCCAATATAATTTATTCTCTCTTATGCGTTGGCTTAGAATCTTTGAGTATTTTTATCAAATCTTGATTAGTTGGTTTAAACTACGAGTTTTCACACTTTTCAACCAATAACTTTTATCAACAAAAGGGGTTTAGTTTGTTTATCATTATTGGGTATGTACAAATCAATCAAGAGTCCATTGTTTTATCCATCAAGGTCTCTTTCAATAACAAATAGAATTACCAACATCAATCTCTCACTAAATTTGAAAACTATTGAAACTAATTGATCTATGGGTTCTAATTAAGAAATTCGACCGTTTATAGCCGACTTTTTTATGAGGAAGAAATGAAAAATATAAGGCCTTTAATACCAAAATGTGTACAGTTTCTACCCAATAGCAGGTCTGCCTGGTTCTCACAGGAAATTTTTATTGGCGGAGCCTGATTACCTCTCTTTCTTACTACCTTTATTCAATAACACAACCTTAAAATTATAAATTTACTGCTAAAATGAACCAACGACGTGCCACCTTGTGAAAACGCCATTGAATAGTTTGATGTCTTTTAACCTAGAAGAATTATGATTGGTTAATTTTAGCGCCAAATCCAAAAAAAAATATTTTACCTTATCAATGCTCCCCAAGTTAGATCTGACCACCAGAGGCCAGGCATAAACACGTACTGTTGAGTTAGGGTTACAAATGTCCTAAATTTGAATGTAACTAAATTAAGTAGCAGTTGGATTAAATAAAGACAGTAAACTGTTATCCTTCTAACAGAAGTAACATGATGTCAGTCTGTCTGAAGCGCAGGTTCTCGTTATGGTAAATTTTTCTATTGGTTCTATGAAGGTTTGTAACTTTTTTTAAAGTGAGGGTAACTCCACCCTCCCAAAGAATTTTTACCTAAAAATGACCCTCCCCATAAAAAAAGTATTCTTTTTAAGTTTTCAAATACTGGAAACAATATACTTACGCCCTTGAACAGTTGGTCTCCAGAAACGAGCTGCGCATTTTGTCTGGCTTTATCTATATTATTCTCTATATCATTGATGCAGAATTTGACAAAACCATCCGGTAATTTCTTATCTAGATACAAGTTTAATTTACAGTCCAATGTCCCCTCCCTCCCCCACATATGCCGACACAATGCTACCAGTTTTAATTGAGATTTTTTTGGAGGAAAGCTTTATAAAGGTGCTCGACTGGGCACTTTGAGAGAAACCACTGATAACTAAAGGATTAGCAAAACAAATGCCTAGATTTTTAAAATTCAAATTGCGCAGCTTGAGTTAATAGTAGAAAAAAGGTAGGCATGCCTTTAGAACCGCTGTGTAGTTCATTTTTTGGAAATATAAAAACTATTCTTGTGCTACGCATAGGTAAGGAGCTACTCGTTAAAATGTCCTAACTAACGTAAAACTTAGATAATAGGATGTGCAAAAGGAACTGCGTACATTTTGTAATTTCAAATTGCGCAGCTTGTGTTAATAGTAGAAAAATATTATGCATACCGTTAAAACCGTTATGAACTCTAATTTTTGGAAATATAAGAACGGTTCCTTTGCTATAAATAATTTGAATTTTAAAAATCTATGCATTTTTTTGCTCACCCTTTATTACTATACGTGAAATTAAATACAATTGTATTGTCTCAGAGTACATGAAATGTATCTAAACAAGGATGTTAACATTCATTTATTAGACATTAAAACAAACAATATGTGACACTTTCGTATTTTGCTGAAGAAACGGAATTTTTCTTTAAACAAGGATGACAACATTCATAAAAGCGAAGCTCTAAATCGGCATGACAGACGAACATTAACGCTTGTAGAGTGTCAGAACTGAATATACAAAATATGAATATATAAGTTTTAACAAAATTATACGTAAATTTGTTACAAAACTTCTTAAATAAAGAAGTCTGTTTAAGGACATACTAACATTTTTTACATAATATAGAGATGCTTCGCTGAAAATATTGTAACCTATTGTAATAGGAATCAGTAATCCAAAAATCAGATCAATTGGATGATTTTATCACATAAAAAATAGTTGTTAAAAAAGTTAAAAATCAACATGTTAAAAATGGACGCACGGACATACTGGTAACGATTATAGAGTTGCTACGCTTTCTAAATTGTACCTAACTACTACAGGAATCACCATGCAAAATTTGAAATCGATAGGACAATTTAACATGCCTAAATTAACTAAAAAAGCTATCCGTCACGGGCGGACCGATCCTATTTATAGAAAAGCTTCGCTTTTAATAAAATTAATAAAAGAATATGGGATATACCTATACAAAACAAGAACTGATAGTAATTACTTATTGTTTAATGTTTAATCCTATAAGACAAAATATGTACCTAAGATCTTATAAACGACTGACAGTTTTACTTAAGTGTAGGGAAGGTTGAAGGCTATAAAGCAGGGGAGAGATGGTTGTCTAAAAAATATTCTTTTCCCTCCCAAAAAAGAAAAGAAATATGTGGCGTCATTCCCTCTAGAGCTATAGGCGAATAAAGAAGTAAAGAAAAAGTAAGATTTGATGCTAAAGAAATATTTACCAGCTTGTCCAGAGGCGGATATCTGCTTGTATGTCTTAACAACAACCTACAAAAATTGACATAGAAAAACCGTGCTTCTAAAAATTCCATGGGAGGTTTTTAAAATGGATAATAGGTTTCATATCGTATTTGCGCAGATAGTAATATGAAAATTTTTAATTAATTATCAGTGTTAACAAAACTGGTAATAATGTTCTCGGTTCTAATCCAGCGAATATTAACCTCTAATTCTTCTGCTGGTCAAAAAAGGCAAAATTTATAATTTTGCAATACATTTGACAATATTGTAAATGTTGACAACTAAGAAAAAACTAAATAAAAATGAAAGAATTACCTACTGTTTTTGAAAATCTGAAGCAACATATGAGTATTAAAATTAAATTTATCTTGTCCAATATGAATATTTTATGAATTTAAAGTTTTAAAGTTAACAAAGTTTATAAAAGTACATTCATGTACTTCTATGATGTACTTTTGAATTCTTGTTTACTATATTTACGTAGAACTAAATTACATCCTTTATATTAAATTAGTTTCCTTGCTATACAGGAGGGAAGGGACAATGGACTGCTTATTGCACTAGTCCTCAAAGTCTTATAATAACGTTTTCTTTTTCGTTGGCTTAACAACCTTGAGGACTTTTATTAAACTTTGATTGGTTCATTTAGTTGAGTGTTCATTAACGTTTCAACCTCTAATTGTTAGGGGTAATTTTGCGTATCATCATATGGGATGTACATCAATTTATCGGTCATTTTCTTATCCTTTTAGGTGCCTGATACATATCTGTATCTATATTTTTCTCTTTTCTCTCACGTATAAAGTACTTTTAAGATTTCGTGAGGTTTTGCAAGTTTTATATGCAGGACATTCTTATATAGTTCCGAATTCGGTTGATATTCGCTAGATTATGATCAGATGTGACCCATACTGAAAAATCAGAATCAGAATAAATGTTAATGATTGCCCCGCAATAATTTTAACAATGTAAATAATCGGATCTTGGACAAAATAGCCTCGGATATAATAGCCTCGGACAAAAAAACCTCGGTCAAAATAGCCTCAGGACAAAATAGCCTAAACTAATAATACAATAGGTGGTTTAGATTTTCGTTGATTTTACAAAAAGTAATTGGTAGATTTTTACAATTTTTAGGTATAGGTAGGTTAGGTTATATGGCTAGAGTCGAGCGCCCGCGGCTAGGCAGGCCAGGGGCCGATCATTATTAACAGTTGAGGCTAATTTCTTTAAGAGGCTATTTTGTCCTCAGGCTATTATGCCCGAAGCAATTTTGTCTTGAGGCTATTTTGTCCGAAGGCTATTTTGTCCAAGATCCAAATGATCACCATTATTAAGTGGATATATTAACAGAGGAAAATTTGTCGTCAATTTAGCTTTTTAATATGGACCTCATTTATTGGCCAGTTCATTTATTCATCAGGAGATGAGGTGATGGGGTAAAGTGGTTGGATCATTATTGTAGCTAGCTGCAAGCATTACTTTATCAGGGTACATGAAAATCTGGAGCAACCTCCAAGTTGTATCAAGACTACTCTCTACTAGGGTATGTCTGTACTTACCTCCCCTGCAGAGGCCAGAAAAGGTTTGGTGATACCAGTACTGCACGTACACCCAGAAACCCTAAGAATAGTTATCCTTTGGCATCGTATTATAGACAGCTTTCCGCGGATATAAAATGTACAATTAAAAGGCAAGGGCAGAAAAAACTGGTTTTAATCTTATGATTGTACATTTTTAATTTCTTTGAAAACTGGATTTGTAAAATACGATGCTATACATGTTTTATCAATATGGCTTAGAACCAGTTTAAATCAAGCGGATATTGATCGGTTTTGAAGCCATACTGAAAAACATTTTCTCTTTAACTTTTTTCGTCAGATACAATTAAAAAAATGTTAAGTTTTATGTAGAATGTAGTATTAAGGTAACAGGCAACCAACTCATTGATTACACTACTTTTGAAAAATGTCATAAAAATAAAATGTGCATAGTTTGGTTAGAGTGACGTATCATCAGTAGGTACAATTCAACCTCTATAAGTACACCATAATATTGAAAAAGCTCGAACCTGACACCCAAGATCTATAAACTATCAGGGCTCACATTACCTGTTGAGAATCTTACAGCAAGTTGTTTCTTGCAAAAGAAACAAGGTTGTTGACTGTACATTGTAAATATAGCTCAACAGATCTGAAGTAACTACACTCTCAGATACAAAATCTAGATATAAACAAGAATAATTATATCCATAATAGAAACAATATGGTTGACTGTATATTGTAGATATAGCTCAACAGATCTGAACTAACTACACTCTCAGATATAAAATTCAGATAAAAACAAGAATAATTATATCCATAATAGAAACAATATGGTTGACTGTACATTGTAGATATAGCTCAGCAGATCTGAGGTGAATTCTTAAAAAAACTTTTGCCCCACTAAAATCTGTTTGCTTCACTAAAATTTTAGTGGGGCAAAATTATCCCCTCTAAAAAAACAGTTTTCCTCACTGATTTTAGTGGGGCATATTTTTTTAAGAATCCACCTCTGAACTAACTACACTCTCAAATATAAAATCTAGATATAAACACGAATAATTATATCCATAATAGAAACAATTTGGTTGACTGTACATTGTAGATATAGCTCAACAGATCTGAACTAATTACACTCTCAGATATAAAATTTAGATATAAACAAGAATAATCATATCCATAATAGAAACAATATGGTTGACTGTACATTGTAGATATAGCTCAACATATCTGAACTAAATAATGACGTTATACAATACAAATGACCAATAATATGCCAATACAAAGACTAAATTACCAATAGTAGGTCAGTAAATATTTTAATTGACCAATTGTAGGCCAGTGTGACGTCATTTTTATAGGTACTATAAAAAGCTTCGAACAATCAGCCTAGCAGTTATTTTTATGTCACCCAATAAACCTCATTCAGTCACCTTTGCAGTGATAGAACCATCAAACCGCAAAGTTTTATCCAGTCGCTGCTGACAGACACAAAAGATTATAAAGTATCTTCGCTACAAGAAAAATTTTTACCTGTAAAAACGAGAATGAAATGAGAATCTTTTTGCATCAAATCTCTACTTCCTACTTCTTGAATTATTTTCCTAAAAAAATGCAGGGACATTGGAAGGACGAAGGAGGAAATAGTGTCTAATAAGAAATGACGTCATACAATACAAATTACCAATGATAGGCCAATATACATATATATTGACCTGCAATGGTAAAATATATACTGGCCTATCATTGGTCATTTTTATTGTATGATGCCGTTTTAATTAGACACTATTAATGTAAGTAGATTTACTAAAAAAAGTATTTTACAGAAATGTTAGTTGATGCACTTAAAAAGAAAACATTAACTTGGACAACAAAAATAAATTGTTGAAGAAAAAACACGCACTTTTCATTATTGATAGCTATTTTAGGTTAGGGTTAGATGAGACCGAAAGAAAGGGCCCAGACGGGTAAGAGACTCTGCAGAAGCTAGAACTATCTATTTTCAAAAAAAAAAAACATTTGGAAAAGGAAGGGGGGAGGATGAAGTCCAACTTATAGGTTTGAGTACCAGCACAATTTTTACTAAGTCGTCTACTTTATAACTAAGATATTCCCGTACGTCTGTTCGGGAATTAACGTTTTGTTTTTCATATTTTAACTACGGTTTGTCCATTTGCCTCTCCCTCTGTAAATTTAAGAAGTTGTTTTAATTGCTATGCTTGTTATGGACAAAATTGTTTCCCTGTTGATAAAGCTTGTTAAAAAGCAAATTTTTATCTCCATATCGGTTAAGAAACACTTAAAGACACTAGACACGAAACTGCAAGTAGATATGTATATTAATCTTTAGCTAGGCTTTCTGGTTTCGGTTGAATAAATTTTAGACAAGCAGCTGTGACTATAACAAGACTGTGGTTGAATTTTTAAAGCTATAAGGCTAAAATAATGTCGTTGCTACAAAAGACCTAAATAACATAAGCCTAATGGTACAAAAAGCCTGATTAAATAAAACACAAAAAAGAATGTCAACATCCATAAATCCTAACCCTAAGCAAAGCTTACTTTAAAGTTAAAAAAAGGTAAAATGACAGCAAACCTAAAATCTAAAAATTAAAGCTTGTACAAATTTAAACTATTTGACAAAAAAAACTAATAAAAAACTTGCCGTTGACGAGCAGCTGATTAGAGTAATATATTTCAATTTAGCATTTTTGTTGTTGTTTAAGAATACTTGTCACAAGACTAAAATTGTCTTTTTGTCCTTTCAATTCATTGGTTTTATCCATGCAACCAATAGGTGTCCATTAAAAACAGTAAATTTTTCAATCTATTTGTATTCATTTCAAATAAAGTTGCTTGGTTTTATTATTAACGGTCTAGTTTAAACTTTAAACAATATTTTTGCTCATGGAGGGAGGGGACATTGGACTGTTTATTACACTAGTCCCCAAAGTTTTATAATATATTCTTATTCGTTTGATCAGCAACTTTGGATACATTTACTAAATTTTGATAAGTTGGTTCATAAAGTCGAATGTCCAAACGTTTCAACCACTAATTGTGATATACAGAAAGGGGTTATCATAAGGGTAATATCATTGTCTTATCCCTTTAGATCGTATCGTGTCTTTTGCTAAGTTATATCGTATAATTTTGTCTGTTTGTATGTTTAATAAAACAAGAAAAACCTTATTTATGATAATTAATCAATAAAACACTTTTTTCCCTTCAAGTTTTTGTCCTGCTTATGGACGTGCATAAATAAACAAGAATGAATATGTCCAGATCAGGGGCGTGCACAGGGAATCACTAGGGTGAAGCACACCCGAAAATTTTTACACCCTCTAACGATTTTTGACACCTTCCTTAAACCAAAATTAAGGGGGAGGGGGTGTATTGCAGACTTCAGGAGGGTTGTTCTTTTGATAGTGGACAAAAAATGCCACGTCTCGCGGTCGCAGCGGTCATGCGTCATATTGACGCAAATTTCAGATATCAGTTTTCGCTGTTTGATTTACTATTTTTATTTAATGCGCTATAATATAAAGATAATTTTTATTCAAATCGCGAAATCCGGGATCTGAAATTTGCGTAACCCTGCCAACCTGAAAGTGGGGAAGAGAATAAGGGATGGGGTAGAACTGGTTATCATAATGTTTTATTTTCTTGACTCTATCGTTCTTTTATTAATGTCAGGGGAATGTATTGGGCTATACCACTAAAAGGGTGTTTTCAGCACCTCATGTGAGGGCGGTGTGTCACCCCTCATAACCTCCCCTTCTCGTGAAAAGTTTTTGAAATAAAAAGAATATGATTCTTAAATATCAATTTTATTTTTTGCTTTTTCCAATACTCTACATTGTTTCTCCATTGTTTTTTGGATAAATTTTTCAAATTGTCATAAATTAACCAAAATCGAAACATTTAATTATTTTTACATTGAAAAATATCAAATCAATGATTGATAGAAATTGTGAACAAATTAATGGAATTCTTTTAATGAATTTTTGATTACTTAAAATATTTTTTTGATACTTAATACATCAACCGCTTGAGTCATTAGTAAACCCAAAGAAATAATAATAGAATTGATTGGTCTATTCCTAATTAAATTACTGTAAATACATTCTCTCTATATATATATTATATATATTAAGAAAAAAATAATTTTATAGTTTTAAATTCAAACAAGGATTAAAACATCCAAAAGAGCAAATAACGAAATAAAAAAAGCAAAGGCTTCAAATTTATTGCCCTAAAAAATGTATTAGACTTACTAACTTGAAATCCTAAATTTTTTATGTTTAAGGACCTATAGGGGTGTAAAATACTCCATTAATTTAACCATGGGGGGGAAGGGGTGGGGATAAACCCCTTTTCTAAACGTTTGTATTTTGATTGTCTGAGTTATAAATGTTGAATGTGTTTGTGCAGGGGATTTGTGTTCAAAATTGTGAGGACAGATTCTAATTTAGATATAATATTAAATATGTAGATGAATTTTTCGTCTTTTTCTCTTAAAATGACTTTTTAAGCACTCTGAAAACCCCCTTCCTTATTGTGGAAATAAATATAATAATATGGGGGCGGGGGGGGTTATTTGTTTGTTTAAATCCGTTAGGCAAGGTAGTTTTAGGTACTGAGTAGCCCCACTGGGTTAGGACACCGCAGGTTTTAGCCCTGCAGGGTTGAGACCCACCTGTGAGGGTTAGGCAAAGGGAAAAAACTATCCCCCATTAACTTCGATTAAAAAAATAAGGGGGTTGCGGATTTAGTATTTTACATGTTAGCTTGAGGTAGCCATATAGATAATTTAGATTGTCTGTGTGTCTCATTTTCTAAATAGCTTTCTTTTGTAGCGGGACAAAGTGTCTAATAAAAAATCAGCCATGTGACGCTATAAAAATGAGGGATTATTCATCTCTTTTTAGGGGTTTTCTATCACACTTCTTATCTCATCTTATTCTCCCTTATTTTTATGACGTCACGTGGCTGATTTTTGAGACTCTTTGTCCCGCTACTTTCTTTTGACTAAGATTGGTTTTACATATAACATTTTCCAAAACTATGAAAACCATTGTTTGCCCTATAATTCTTTAAAATGTAAAACAAAACTTAGTTTCAAAAATGTAATCGAATTACAAGAATCTGTAAAAGTTTTGGTAGCGATGCTACTCTACCAGTAATACTATCTGTCTCAATGTCTGTCCTTCTGTAACGCCTGTTCTTTAACTATAACAATCTCTCTTTTTTCGTGTTTCTTTTCGTTTTTTTTTATTTTATATAAATTTAGTTTTTTTGTATTTTTACTCTTTTTTAAAAGAGAAGCTTTTCTACAATTAGGGTCGGATAGCTTTTTTCGTTAATTTAGGCACGAAGAACAATTCCTTCCCTCTTATTTTCAAGTAATTTCGAAATAAGGAATGGGCGTTTCAGCGCTCAACCAAGTTCTTCGCGAAAAGCGTGGAAAATACTTACAATATTTCGTCCTTGTTGCCAAAGATTACAACAGTTGAGGGTCGTGGCTTCATATCCCTACGTACAAGTTTAAATTAATAATCCTATAGTGTTTCCTAATAAATGTCTTGTTAAGCATAAAGCCCCCTCCCCCATAAATTTTGAATTTGTTTATTACTTTAGATTAGGTTATTTTGGGGTTTCCCTGCCTGGTTAGGGCTTCTACAGAGCATAATACTGACATGCTATCCTGGTCATAAGTATGTCAGTTAAGTCCTTTGAATTAAGAATAAAGTCATTGTTTTCATATTTAACAGAGTAAATTAATTCTTTTTAGCTAAACAAGAGTTACACGTGTCCTTGTTAACGAATAATTGTTGATTTTTATTAATTTTCCTGATTTTGTTAATAGAATCTATAGAATCCATCCACGCACCAGTCACCCTAAAATATTATAATAATCAGAATAATCAGAAGGAGAAAACAATATGATTCCGGCAACGTATACTCATATAATTATTCTTTTTATTTGAATACTGATTTCATGGACGATTTGGTATAATTATATTGTGACGACAAAGAAGTTTATTTATTTATTTTATTTTAGTTAGTTTTTTTGTTTGTAGCTTAAGATTTCGTTAACTACTCAACCGATTGAGTTCTCCCTTTTATGGAAGCTTCTTACAGGTTTTCTGAATGATTTTAGGTTATTTTATTTACATATCTAAGTTTAGTTTTAGGTTATTTTCCTGCTTTTAAAATTCTTAGAATACAGAGCTCCTAAATTTCTAAATTTTACTCGATAAAAGTACATATGTATTAACCATAAATAATACACATTTTATAAGTTTTACTAAAACATAACAATAGATTCTTTTTTTTGTTGCAAAAAGTTTGAGGGTTCCAAATTTGCGACATAATAATAAAATTGTACGTAATCCGCTTAGCCTGTGAAATATTAACCCAAATTTATTCTAGTACCAGCTACTCATAGATTTTATATAGATAGGCAATCCCCCAGTTTAACATAAATTTTAGTATATCTAAACTATAACTGTAAGGAAGGAGAAATTGGACTGTGAATTATACTGGTACCCAAATTTTTATTATCTTATTGGCTGACTTTGGGTATTTTTATTGAATCTTGATAGGTTGGTACAAAATACTATTAGATTTTAGCAACCATATTCAATTAATATTATCCATCAACAAGGTTATTTTGTTGACAATCATTGGGGATATACATATATTTTACCTCCATTGTCTTATTCCTTAGATCCCTGCTGTAAGTGAGTAAGATATGTATTAGCCCTCTATGACCAATACATGTATTTATTGTCTATACAAGGAAACCAACACACACAAACACATACACACACAAACACACACACAAACACACACACACACACACACCAACACACACTTATTGAATGGGTTCTCTTCGCGTAAAAAATGAAGTATTTTTACAAACACGATGAAAAAATTCTTTTAAAGATTTTGAATGTTTTTCAATGTTAGTGAAAGCCAAAACAATTACCTCATAAATAAATTCTATTCTATTCTATTAGCCCCCCAAAAAAGTGTTTTTCTATTAGAAGCACATCTACTCTATAAAGTAGTACGTAGGTCACACAACGATTGTAAAGTAATTAGAGTAAGATCATATGTCTAAAGTAGTATGCACTGTATGCAATTTCTCTCTTTTATCGATGCTACTCTATCAATAATAGAGAAAAATGAGCATCTAGCATCTAAGGTCTCTAGAGAGTTGGCATGTAAATATGCTAAAATAATCCCAATACTTGGTCTTTGATAATAAAGTAACTTAATACCGTCATGGGACCTGTAAAGCTTCCTCAAATGGAGAACCATATCAGTACATAAGGGGTAAATTTACGGCCTACTCCAAGGCTTAATTACTCCTTGCTATACAATTTTTAAAATATGATTTTATATGTATATTTAATAATTTAAATGTATTGCATTAGTTAATAAATTCTATTCTATT
>LS056684.1:0-11887 GCA_900241095.1 Acartia tonsa
TTATAATCAAACCTAAAAGTGCATTTTATTCAATGATAGAGTGAAAAAAACATATACCTTGTTTTATAGTTTTTTTTCTCTCTCTTTTTATTCATTTATATAATATGTATATTAAAAATAAAAAGTATTTATTTCTTTAAATATTCATACTTTGCTAAAATGCCCTGGTTACTTTTTGCAATATATTCGCTCTAAAAAGGATTCAGTATCTGACTTTTGCATTTAAAATGATAGATTTTATACCAATTATTATGTTTACTGCAGAAAAAAATTATTTTTGTGTTTATATGCAATTTTCTATAATAAAATGTGAGAAATGCCTTTTTTCACACGTAGGGCGAAAAAACTAACACTGAAAATAAAATGTATGTCTTGAACATGTCCTAAACTCATAGATAAAAACTTTCATAAGAACATTTATTTCAAAATATGTCATTTAAGGCATGAAATTAATTTTGCAAATTAACATTGCAAATGTTTGCAAATAACTTTTGAAAATGATTTCTGCGGATTTTCTAATTTACATAGGTGTTTTCTGCACATTTTCCCCTTTCCAAAAATACCTTCCTCGTTAAGATTGGCTTCAGGAAAGTATTTACTTTCCAAAAATGATATGTGCTTTGTATTATAGATGTTTCAGCTACGTAACTAAACCACACAGCAAAGGCTGACATTTCATTTTATATGAAAATAGTTTAGTTGTAATTTTTGTCGCTAGGCGACTCAATTAAATTTTAAATTTACAAATAAATTGAAAGAATATTCATTATTAATTCTAAACAACTTGCTTTTACATATGAAATATATTTTTATATATAAATGTTAAATTTATTTAACTTAATTTGAAACGTTTTATAAAGAGCAGTACAAAAAACAAATATTATAAATAAATATATTTTTTTCACTTCAACAGGTTATTAAAGCGGTAACACATTAACCAAATAAAATATATGTTATTGGAGGACTTGAAGTATCAAGTTCAATCGGAATTATTTAATCTCGGATAGTTAAAGCTACATGATTATTTCACAATATAGAAATTCTAAGTGCCTCTCCAATCATTTTAAGAATATTAAAAGATTAATCGGGAATAATTCCTTTCGTAACATCGCCCCATAAGGGGCGATTCGTCGTATTTCTAAATTAGCTTTTTATAGGTTATATTGGGTCAGGTGATTGCCCCACAGGGTTAGGTAAATGGCCCCCACAGGGTTAGAGCCCCCGTGCAGGGGCTAGAAATAGGAATAAAGCTACTGTGAAAAAAGCGAAGATGCCATGTTACAAAAAGGACTATAGCCGAATAATCTATAGGAAGGTCCATGTCTAATCCTAAAGATGCTAATACTGACTAGAGGTGTGAAACATTTACCCCCGCACTGGAACTAATAATCCTTATAATAAAGTAATGAAATATATAATAATTTTTTTATATATTTCTCATGGGAGGGTGCATGGTGGTACCCTCCCCCAAAATAGTTATAAACCTTCCCGTAACCTATTAGAAGTGTTAAGGAGTACCTTTTTAGTTCAGCGGTTAGCGAGATCCTTAAGCACAAACAAACAAACAGACAGAGAGAAATCGTTCTACTTTGTATTACAGATGTATGTATAGTTACGTTAGGAAATCAGATCGTAAAGGCGGGTTCAATAAACATAAAAATAGTTGTAATTTTTGTCGCTAGGCGACTCATTTTAATTGTAAATCTACAAACAAATTGAAAACATATATAAAATAATTGTTTAAACAATTTGATAGTGTATATAAATATTTTTTTATATTTCTATTTATATATATTTTAGACGATTTGAAAGTTTTATTAGCGAGTAGTACGATAAACAATTTAAATATAAATTTTTGATGTAGCTCTTTTCCACCCTTTCAATTTTTCAAATATTAAAGGCTAGGGGCGCAACTGTTAGTTATAATTAAAAGAATAATGTAAAAAGGGCCTCTGTCCAAACTGAGAGCGGGTGTAAGATACTTACCCCCCCCCCCCTGCGCTTTGATCATCCTGAAACTAATGTTAAAATTTACGGAAAATTACGAGATTCTAACTTAAAAAGTTATTTCTTTGAGTTGGAATTTTTAATTAAACACAAAAAATTATTACTTGGAGTTGGTCCATTATTTAAATCTTAGTCTTTTTTTTAAACAAAGACATTTCATAATAAAATATCTGAGAAATCTAAAACTTTTTTTCAAGTAATGTTTTTATCTTCTAAATCTGCAAATATCCTTAAAAAATGTCCCAATAGTTAAAATGTTAGTTAACCCCTTTTTTTGTGCAAAAAAAGCTCTTAAATTTCTAAACAAAATTGGACTGTCAGCATAATTTTGTTAACTATCCAATCGTTTGCCTATCTTTCCTTAAAAGTAAAAATCAGTACATTACATGTATATTTTACGCTTTGCAGAAAATACTTAATATAGTCAATTATCTTTCCCTAAATAAAAGTAAATAAAGTAAGTAACATGATGTCTGTCTGTCGTTTTTTCTTCTTCTTTTTTTAGTCCATTGTAACTTCTAATAGGCTTAGAACTATTATTGGGAAGGGAAACTCCAATTCCAAAGATATCGCGCCTAGAAAAAGATAAACCTCCAAAATAAATTTCTTTTTTAGGATATTATCGGAAGTCGACACCCACCAAAAGTGCCTCTAGAAGCCTCTAAGGGCGCAGCCGCAAGTTTATAGATAAACCTACATGTCTATCATACTATCTACATATATGTATAGTATATGTTTACCTTACAGCTATATCAGTATTTTGGCAGAAAATTAAGTTGTCAATATTCTTTGTGCTGATGTAATTACCCCTTTTTTTCTAGCGGGTGTTGTATCATTGTCGCACATATTTTGATAAAAGTCAAGTATTAATAAAACTAGAAAAAGGGACCCTATCCTATTTAATAAAATATACTATCAAACTTTTTTTGTAATTTAGGATCTAGATTTTAAGGAAGCTTTACTTAGAACTTTCAGGTTACTTTATTTTAAATTAAAGTCTGGGATTAAATTAAGGCTATGTTTCGCCCCTTCCTCCAAAGCTCTCTTTGCTAACTAAATACAAAAGATACACTTTTTAATCTAATTACAACTGCCAATTTAGTCGCTTTTTTTACCTTGCTATCAAAATATTGCTGTTATTTCAAAACACTTTACTATTTAAGCTAACAAAATTTGTCTTCTTATTTCCAGTGCTAATAAGAACTTTTTCTATACTTGTAGTATTTTGCTAGTATTAGTAAGGTTTTTAAAAATATGATATAAAATATTATATAATATCATCAAAATTAACGAGAAAAGAAAAAAGTTTCTAACAAAAAAGGATATAAGTGAAAGCAAAATTAAAAGTTTGTTAAAACTTTTTTTTAAACTAATGATTTGACGTTATATGTGTACAAGTAGCTCAGTATTAAAGGTAACAATAGTTAGGAAGGCTTCTAGGGGGCGTAGCCGCTAGTTGTCTATATAGTATTTAAAACTTTTTTCTGCTGATCGTTAAAGTCAAGGTTAAAAATGAATCAATTTCTTACGCACTTACTAACTTACTATGGGTGCTAAGATAATCACATTTCTCGTATTCATTCGATATCGATTTTTATCCGGTGGATTAGAACCGGTTCTAAGCCATACTAAAAATTCACGTATCGTATTGTATTATATCCAGTTTGGTATCTCGGGGCTAACAAAACTGTTTTAATCAAATATTTGTAAATTTTTATATCAGCGAAAAGCTGTTTATAATAAGATGCGAGAAATAACTGTTCTTGATTTCTATACGTAGTCACATTTGAATTATGCATTCATATCTATAGAACACATATTGTAAATAATTTTTTGTTCTTGATAATCACTGAAACCCCCCTTCCTCATAATTTTAAAATATATTGAAATTAAGGGGGTGGGGTAGCAAGGTTGTCAAAGCATTTTTATTTGGGGGTGGGTAAAAATTGAAATTTTAAAAATTTGGGACGGGGGGTAATCTTTATTTCATAGAGGCAAGGACTTCAAGCTTTTTTCATTTAATGGGGGAAGGGGGTCAAAATTAAAGATTAAAAATTTTTTAATAAAGGGGTAATCACCACTTTTACCCCCTCCCCTATTGGACGTCCCTGTTGGGGTAGTCTTTATTACTATTCATAACCTGACATAAAGTTATAAAAACCGCTCCCCCCTTATCTAAATTTTGTTTTCACTCAAAAAGTATAATATATAAACCTTTATATTTTTTATTATTAATAGTTATTGTTATAATGCAAAAACTTTATGAAAAGAATAAAACTTATTTGCTGAATAATACTTCCTAATATGTTAATATAATTGTTTGAAAAGAATTAGTTTTTGTATAATGAACATTTTATTACTTCGAGGTTTCGTGATTTAATAAAAAAAACTCAAAACTTAACCATCTTTATTCAATAAGAATGGATATAGAATACGTGTATTTAATGACAGGGGGAAAATTTATCGTCAATTTAGGTTTCCAATATAGAGCTCATTTATCGTCCAATTCGCTCATCCAGTAGAAGGGGAGGGGATGAGGTAAAGGGAGTGAAATTGTGGGTATTTTAGACAGCTGGGAGTATCACTTAATTAAAGTTCATGAAAATCTGGTGCAACATCCAACATCGATTTTCAAACTATATAGGGAGGGGGGGGGGGTAACTACTTCCCCCTCCCCAACCATGACAACTTACTCTACTGGATTTTTATAAGTTTCTGGGCCATACTGGTATCGAGTAGTATGATAGAGAATTTTTCAAGAAGAATTAAAACTACAGGATTAATTCTTATTTTATTGGCCCAGGCCTAGGACCCCCCGAGAACCAAACTATACTATATACTTTATTTTTACTATTGCTATCCGCGGAAACTATCCATAGTACGATTCCGATAAATTATACTATGCAAGCAACCCGGCCTCTATAGAACAGTACAATAACTTTAAGGGCCCTACTACTTTTTGTCTACGAAATGAGCCATTTTGAAAACTTGGGTTTCATATTTAAAATTAATGTGTGAAAATAAAAACTGATGGGAAAGATACAAACAAATTATTTTCAAGTGTTCATACAAAATAGCATAAAGAAAACCATATTTTTCAAACACTTTAAACAGAACAATTTAAAGTGTAATGTTAAAAAACAAGGATAAAAACATCTAATTCTATTTCACAAGACAAGGATGACAACATCCATAAGTAGCAAAGCTCTTGAATGTCAAATGAAAATGAAAATCAAATGATCATTAGAGCATTATCGTTAGACTGTCGGACCAAGTAAATTATATACTGGATGCTCATTGGTATAGGAAATGTTCAAAAAAATATCAGCCATCTCTCTTGAATATCGGATCCCCTCATACTTACAGTCAGATGGACATTTCAAATTAAAAAGTAACTTCGCTACTAAAAAGTATTATAATGTTAAGCAAAGTCTTTAAAACGAACGATCAGAAATATTTTTTTTTTCGTCAGCAGCAAGCAAGCAAATCAAATATAGATACGGAGAAAGTTATTTTTGTAGTAGATGCACATTAACAACGTGATAATAAGCTTTAGAAATTATTTTTTATGAATAAGAATCAAAGCTGTAAATGTTAGTAAATATTCTATTTTATAAGATTTTATTTTTTAAGTTTTTAATTTTATTTTCCCTGATTTTTTATTGTGTTTGCATAAACTTCCTAGACTTTTTCTTTGATAAATTTTGAGGAAGGGGAGTGCCAGTTTAAAACTCTCACCCATTTGTACATAGTCTCAGGTTCAATTAGTTGGGTATCTCAGTTGATTTTGCCGTCTGTCATTCTTTTATTTTACATGTTACTAAAGCATATTCATCAAATTAAAATCAAATGGCTGAACACCATTATTATCTGAGCTGGATCTTTAAATCATTTTAGTGTGACCAATGAGAGCACAGCATTTTATGAAATGCCGCGCTGTGATTGGCTGAAATTCGGCGCACCCCGATAAGGCTCACCACTAAAATGATTTAAAGATCCAGCTCTGGTGCTTACTTATGGTGCTTTCCCACAAAGTGCCAGTGAAGCAATGATACCCCACCCCTTTTTTGGTTCTCAGAAATGGAATATAAGATGGTAGTATTTTTTTTCCTATGTTGTGTCCATAATCCTCTACGTCTAACCAGTACTCCAATTAACCTAACCTAACCTCACCTACAGTAAAAAAACAAACAAAAATTACACCCCCTAACTGTTCCCTAACCTCCTCCTTTTTTACAATTGAAAAATGGAAGCATTTCTATGCCTAACCTTTTCGGGGTGGGGGGGAGGTGGCTAAACCCGCGGGACTACCCATTACTTAAAATAACATAACCTGGCTTAAAATAATAAAGAAACAAACGAAAAACTACCTCTTTCCTATTTTCAGTAAGGGGGGGAGGGATTTTAGCTCAAATGGGTACTTTGTGTGATATCGCCAATAACCCAAGCTTAAGTATGACGGGGTCCCACTTTAATACAGATTACTGAAAAAGCTTAGTACAATTCAACATTTTTAGGAAAAAAAGGTTGTAAAGAAACTTTTATAACTTTGATAACTTGATCTTTCTAAAAATAGCCTAAAACCAGTCTATAATTCATCCCATTCAAAATCAACTCAGATTCCCCAACTGAAAAAAAGTGAACAAGACAACATGTAAGATGGAAATGCCCACCTTAAAATATTAAATTTTCAATATTTTTTTCTATCTCTCTGTTGTTAACCCTTATTGTCTTGCTGGCCGTTGGGTTAAAGGGACACTACATACTTTTATTTTTTAGTAACAAAATTTCAACAAGGAAGTTTATCAGGGTGGCTGTCTTAGTGTTGCTTGGCTGCCGCAAAGAATGGCTGAGGCAGAAAGTGGATCATACTTTCTTCAATCTATGTGTGCCAGCGGCTGCTGATACTTCGTTACAGCTACGCGGCTGCAATTACAGCTTATTAAATCTAAGGCTGGGTGAAAATTGATTTGCCTGAGATAATTAATAAAAAAAGGTAAATTTTTGAAGTGTCATGTGTGACGTCATAAAAATACATCTAAATCCAGCTCTTTTTTTAGGGGTTTTCTTTCCTACTTCTCCTTTCATTCCTCCTTATTATACATATTTTATGACGTCACACATGACACTTTTCCAGCGCTTCTAAATTTTGGAGGAATAGAAGGATTGTATTTAGATTCAATTGGTATTGTTCCCTATCTTACAATGTCCTTGTAATGTATGAAAATATGACATTAAGAAATAATAATTACATTCAATAGAAAATCTTTTCTTCTATTGCACGCTATCGTCCTTGTTTAAATCATAGAATTGGAGTTTCCTTTTATTTGTCTTGTTTTGTTTTAATATTTCCGACCTTAGACAAACTATCCAGGGATTTGGGAATCCAAATAAAAACATTTTTGCTTTCAACTTTTCTGGCAGTCAAAAACTTTTGTTAGAAGATTAGAGTAAAACACTAAAGGGAGAAAGGGTTGCAATGATCTTGTGCCGTCCCTTAATTGGGTCAATAAAAATCAACCTATGGTTCGCTTATATTAACACAGCCAAGTAGCAGAAAACATTTTAGTAGCAGATGAAAGAGGTCTTTGAAAAAGGTAGGGAGGTAGTAATCTGTTTATACATCTATACTATAGATCTGTTGTTAGATGCTGTTTCATAAAAATACCCTGGGCCTTTAATGAGCATCGCCTTGATATTTTTCATGCGGTTAGTGAGATCTTTCGGTACAAACAGCCAGACTTCTTACATTTTCTATGACAATAATTTATTTTTACTGACATAAAGATTATGTCGCACATTAATGTCTCTTCAATGTCTTGTCACTTTAACTTCTGATCCAAGCAAAATATAACATATGGTTATCCTTATACTAAAGTAACAGGGTGTTTGTCATAGGTCCCAGAAAGGTTTTTTAACTATTTTGGGGGAGGGTACCACCACCCTCCCAAGAGAAATCACATTAAAATCGAAAAAAATTGAAATATTCTCGCCGCATAGTGTCGCTAGCGTAGTGGCGCTACGTAGAGACATGAATTTAACAGCTGATTGACCATATACAAATTATTTCTCAAATTAGATATTTCAATTATAAAAAAAAATTAAATGCCACTAGAGGCCTCTAGGGTCGTAGCCGCTAGTTAGGTTATATAATATAACAACCAACAGACAACAAAACGTTTTATAGCACAAACTTTGTTTGTTAGTCCAAACTTCTAGGCCAAGGCTTACAATCTAATTTTATTGTTAACGTCACGCATCTGTCATAGCTGCAATAGATTCTCCGATAAATTTTTATTTTATGATGCTAACTGCCCTTTATTCCTGCAATTTGACTTTTACAAGTTCAATGACATAAAAGCAAATAATTTCATGTTTAAACAAGGATGACAACATCCATGAAAAGGTAGGACAAACGGACATTAACACTCGTATAGTGTCAGAACTGAATAATCAGAATATAAATGTATAGGAGTCAAAGCATAATTGTAAGTAAATTTGTTGAAAAACTGCTTAATACAGAATAATGTTTATGGAAATACTTACATTTTTAGGACTTGAATATAGAGTTGAGTTGCTTATAATATTGTACTTTGTTGTCCCAGAAATCAGTATGTCAAAAATCAAAACAATCGGATAATTAGATCACAAAAAAATGTATTGTTAAAAAAGTAAATAATCAATAGTTTAAAATAGACGTACGGACATTCTAGTAATGATTATAGAGTTGCTACGCTTTCTAAATCGTACCTAAATACTACAGGAATCACCATGCAAAATTTGAAATCGATAGGACAACTCTAACATGCCCAAATTAATGAAAAAAAGCTATTTGTTACAGACGCACGTACTGACGGACCGACCCTAATTATAGAAAAGCTTCGCTTTTAAAAAGAAAATTTTGAAAAACTACTTAAAGCTAATTTTTCAGTGGTTTGCATAGAAGAGATTTTTAGTTTTTATAGAAGTTTCCCCTTCTATCCCCCCCCTCTCTCCCAACCCATTTTGAAATAATTTTTAAATAAGGGGGTGGGTAGTTTTTCGTGTGTAATCTTTTTACTTTAAGTTAGATTAGGTAAGGTTATATAGAGTACAAGGTTTTGTTCGAAACGATGCTGCTCTTTAATTCAAAATGACCGTCTGTAGTTCCGTTTGACACGTTTAGGTGAAATATGAGTTTCTCGGCCCGTAAGCCTAAACATTATTTTTTATATACTTTGGAAAAATCCACCACTAAAAAGTTTTCTTTTTTTTATTTTTCCTCCAAAAAATAAAATATTAGCAATTAATAAAAAATCTACAAGTCATTTGAAAACAATGAAATGAGAAATATCCAAAATTATAACATTTGAAAAATCATTATTATTAAGTCGATTTCATAATTTTTAATAGGTTATTATATGCAAAGCGTTTCTATAACTAGGGTCTGATCGTCTAGTCATCGGTTCTTTGTCTACTTTATTAATACTAGCGGCTACGCTCATAAAGGCCTTTTTTGAACCTATATAAAAGGCTTAACTGTAAAGGAGAACCATAACGGTTTAGTGGTTTTTTCTACTTTTTTAACAACAAATTTTTATGTGATCTAATTATCCGTTTGATCTGACTTTTGGTATATTGATTCCTGGGACAACAAAGAACAATATTATAAGCGAAGCAACTCTATAATCAAGTCCTAAAAATGTAAGTATGTTAATAAACATTATCCTGTATCAAGCAGTTTTTTAACAAATTTACTTACAATTTTGCTTCGCTCTTATACTTTTATATTCTGATTATGCAGTTTAGACACTATACAAGTGTTAATGTCCGTTTGTCCTACCGTTTCAGTGCTTCGCTTTTGTTGTCATCCTTGTTAGATTTTCACTTGTATGATCATTATTATCCTTATTAATTTAAGTCTCAGAGAAATCATCATTTTTTTTTATTCCACCCTCCCCCCCCCACACTTTCCCTTGGAATACAGACCCCTAGTTGCTAGAGGTGCATCCGCCAGTTGTAAATATTGTATAGAGTGATTTTTTTCTGCAAAATCAATGTGAGTTAGGATTTAATATGAAATAGACATTGATTGTTTTTGCGATACCCAAAGGAAATTAAATTTCCAACTTTTTAGAAAAAATATTTTTAGCATCAAAATTTTGAGATTTGGGATTTATTTGTGTTGCAATTACTCAACATATTTAGAAATATAAAATGTACAAGTATACAATTTCTACAAACAATATATCTCTTATTAAACCAGGGAGGGAGGGAACATTGAGCTTTTTAATAAACTAGTCCCCATAGTATTTCATTCAATTTTGATTAGTTGGTTCATTAAATTGAGTGTCGAAATTTATCAAAGACTAATTATAATCTACAAAAGGTGTAATTTTGTGTATCATCATTGGGATGTTTAAACTTGAGGAGTATAATCAGAAACTTTGTCCGTTTCAAAATATCTTATTCCTAGCCTGAGAAATTCACACAAAAAAACTCTAAAGATTTGACAATTCTCTATTAACTCTAAAAAATGGTGTTTTTTAGTCATTTCTAAGGTCAGGAACGAGATATTTTGAAACGGATAAAGTTTCCTGATTCTACTCCTCAAGGCCTTTACTGGGAGCACCATGAAGCCATAGTTCTGATGCAATGAATTTTGACCTCCACAAGGGGAGCCTCAAAATTTCAAAGTGCTTCTACCGTCGCAATTTTTAGATCACAAAAAAATTATTTTGCATGGGTCATTTTTTTTTGCATAAATCAACCATAATTTGGCTGGGGGCCAAAATTTTAACAAAATTTTTCTAATCCGGGACAAGTAGTGTACATAAATTTATCGGCCATTGTCTTATCCCTAAAGATCTTAGAAGTAAACACTATTCTTGTTAAACAAGAACAATTTAGCGAATAAATTGCGCAGCAATATTAGGATATTCTAGTCGGATAGTGTAAGCTAATGAACAATTAGGTATGCTGTCAAATTGAAAACTACTTTGATTGATACATATTTTATTATATTATATAGCGGCTATCCCCCTAGCATATAGGAACTTTGTTTTCTAAGGGTTAGAGAACGGCTAGAAAAAAAAGCTTAAAACCATCCCAAGAAAAAAATTTGAAAACAAATAGCCTAAAACCATCCTGGGATCTATGTAAAGCTTATATAAATTGTATATGTATATAAAATAGAGAACCCGATCGATTCATTATTTAGTTAATTCTTAAGCTTTAGACAAAAACTCTTACTACTTTATATAAAAGGAGGGATTTCTTATTATTACCTATCAAAAGTTTTTTCCCCTTTTTTTTATGGTTTTAAATGTTATTGATTTAGTTTAAATGTCACAAACATCATGTGATTTAAACTGCATAAAATCGTTGTCTTGTAAAAATGCATGTTTGTATGCTTTCTACACATTTCCTAAAATTCATCATCATTTTCTTAGGAATTCAAAGTATAATGTTTGAGGGTGGCTTAACGAAACATTTTTAAAAAATCATTGCAGGGAAAGGAAAGGGGACAGGATTAAGTAAAAAACGGCAAATATAATAAAGATAATCAAATCCACAAGTAGCACAGCAACAATAACAAAATCTTTATATTTTTTTTTATATTTGTTTCTTTTTATTTCAAATAAGTCACGTTTTTTTTATACTTTTCAAATATGACAGAATGTATAGATGACGTCTCAAAACACAACTCTACAGTTGCAAATAGTTATAGAGTATCTGCTCTATTGAACGAAATGCATATACAGAAACGAGAAAGAAAAAGTTTTTTGGGGAAAAGAATTCTTGGTGGGGGAAAAGTTAGGGAAATGAGTAAGTGGGCACTGGGCAGTGACATCAACTGTTTTGATGAAGTCAAGCTTACACTAATTGCAAGTTAGCAAAT
>LS056685.1:0-11885 GCA_900241095.1 Acartia tonsa
TCTTTCAATGAAGCTTCTTATTGGTCCTTTAAAATACCATGATTTTGTTACAATAGTTTTTCTTTTTAAAACTTAAAGGTAAAGGAGATTTTCAGCTCTCTCCTTCCCTCAAATGCCCCTAGAGACATCGAGGAGGGAGGGGTGGCGTTGGTGGAGCCGCTAGTATATATACATAAATTATTTCAAAGTTTTAGAAAAGCATATCTTAACAAGTAAAGCAGAGTATTCCAATATTACGCCAAGTAAAGCAGAGTGTGCCAATTTTCCCCCTAGTCAAGTAGAGTATGCCAATATTCCCCCAAGTCAAGTAGCGTGTGTCAATACAGGCTATTGGCATACTCAGCTTGACTTGATCCATAATTTTCCACGATTATTAAAAAACTCAAAAATAGTACCAATTTTGTTAGCCCGGGCCTACGGCCTATTAAGGCTAACAAAACTGGTTTTATATTAATCTTGTAATTTTTTATTTTAATATCCGCGGAAAGGTGTCTATAATACGATGCGATAAATAACTATTCTATTCTCTGAGCTCTCCTCACCTTTCCTCCCAAACATTATTAGCTATAAATTCAAAAACTGTCTTTCAAACATTTTGAAGTTTTTTTTCATAAACTACAACAGATCAATAAATAAAAGCTACACTTCTAATATGATAATTCTATAATAATAAGTCGGTTATCTCTCTCATCTAGTTCCATATATTGTAAGGTTGATATAAATATATATATTGAGAGTCCTGTGGTTTAAAGCCATATTTCGTACAAGATCAAATACATTCAAAGGTGCAGCAGTAAATAAATCCCTAATATATAAGTTTTAGGGATTGTGTAGGGGGCAAAGTTGTTTTAAGCAAAGTTACTTCAGATTAATCTAAATTTAACGATAATTTAGATATAACATCCAACAAAAAACTTCTTTTTCTCGAAATAAAATGAAAATAGGCATATTAAGACAAAACGTGTAAAATGTTTGTTAATTCGTAATATCATTTAGAAAATTACATCAAAAATAATGTATAAAAAGTTACATAATTAACTGTTAAACAGACTTATACGTTAATTGGTCAAACAGCACAAGTTAAAGTGTAGCTTCGCTACTCCTAACAAATCCTAGATGACAAAATTGATAGTTTTTAGCCTTGTTATTAATTGCGTAGGAAATAGACTGACAATTATAATGGAAAAAATTTCTACCAAATAATGAAAAATGTTTCTAATAAAGCCATCATTTGTTTCTATACCTCGGGGCCCTAAATTCTAATAGTTTCGGAAAATCAAGGATAACACAGCTAAGGTTGCAAAATTATCCAGTGTTTATATCAAATTAACTTATGATTTTAAAAAAATATTATTGGTATGATTTGGACGCCAATATTTACAGTAGTATGTCAATTAATATCGCTTAGTCAACATACAAATCTAAAATCAAAGTCTATATGACATTTTTTTAAAAGTGATTAAGAAGAAAAAATAATTTATGGAGAGTATCTTATCTTCAAACCTTTACTTTAGAAGTCCTTGAAGAAAATGGACCTATAGAGTGATCTAATTTTTCATTGAACAAATTTGTGAAATTTTTATTTGTGTGTCATTTCTTAAAACCATCTTTTGGCTTCTTTTTAAAAGCGAGGCTTTTCTATATTAAGAGCAACTACGTCTGTCCATTTAGAAGAAAATAATGTTCTACTGAATTTGTGAATTGCCCTTCCAGAGTTATAAAAAAATAGCAAGGACAATTGTGTACATTTTAGGCAGCGCATCTATATCATAAAAATAAATAAACATTTGAAGAAAAAAAGACAGTTTTTTAAAAAAGGCAGTATATTTGTGAATCAAGCAAAGAATTTTGTAGTACGCTTTTTTTTCTAGATTCCTCTGACAAGTTTTAAACTGACAGAAAGAAGAACATGCTTAAGTATAGAAAAACATGTTTACTAACAACAGGGTTGTTTTTTTTAGTCCAAGAATAAAGGTTTTGTGAATTTATTTTTAATTGGTATCTAATTTTGGTTAAGAATACTATAGTCCAGAATTTTTAATCGATCTATTTGTCTACAAACCCATTTGTAAACAATTCAATTGATATAAAATCATCAGTGAAAAGAATAACTCAATTAAATATTTTTTTAAATTCATCATACGGCTAATAGATCAGTTACTCTTCTAATCCTATATATTTACTGCTCTAGTTATTTCGCGCTAGAATCTTGATGGAAGGCAGAAAACACCTCAATGCATTTATGAAGCTTCTCTGAAAAGTATACCCTTTCGGACCGAGTAATTAGTCAGATTTTACCTTCAGACAAAAGAACCTTACTACTTTATACTAAAGGATATCGTGTCTGTACACAATGGATGTTATTATCCTTGTATAAAATGCGTTAGTTATGTTTCTGTACAATAAATCTTATTGGGAAAAGACTATTTTTATCGATTTCAAGATAAAGCAGCAAAAGTATTTAACAGCACAAGCATACATTATGTTTAATCTTAAAAGTTTGTTGTTTTGTCATGCCAGCTTTTTGCTAGTCCAAAACAACATTTAAATTTTGCATTAACTTATTTATTGAAATGGTTACAGCATGCAAGAAAAATTCTGTTAACAATTCATAACATTCAATAATTTGATATTTAACTATAATATGATATTCTAACAATTTGTCTTCAGAATGTATTGAACTTTCATTTGTTATACATTACATCGTTTATTACTTCTCTTTAATAATGCCATTTTTTGCTGTTTGACTGTTTCTTTGAAATATTGAAACGAATGAACACCCTTTTAAATCAAGATAACCTATAATTAGAGCCGTTCAGTTTAAAATTTTTAATTTAAATTGGTTGAATTCAGAGCAAATGATATTTCAGGTTGAAAAATAAAGTGATTTATTGGTAATTGCTAGTTTGCATTTCTATAAAAAAAAATGAAATGAAAAAAAATATTTGGTAGGAACACTATGTCAGCTTAATTGATATAAATACAACCATGTCGTCCCCCAAAAGACATAATTAGTAGAACGATTAAATTTAGATTTGTCTTTAAAATGCATCTTTTTAACCTTACATATGTATTCCTTAACTTAATTCATTGTGATTTATAAGCCTTCTTTTAAAGGATCTCTAACTACACTACACGAAGCTTTTATTTAGATTATTTTTAAAAAGTTTAAATGAAAATCATAAAAAAAAATAATTAACTATAATGTATGAAATAGTGAGATACTTTATAGAGTAGCTGAACTTTTGGAAATTAACTTTTCTGTCATATTTAATTTTCAGAAAATATAATTATAATAGTATTAATTATCAATTGACCTAATACATAATACTAAGATAAAAAAAACTGCTATTTTAAATTGAATTATTACTTTTTGACCGACAAAAGATAATTTTCCTTGTTTCAACGTCAGCATAATATTGTGAAATTTGAACAACTTTGTTATGATTGAAAGTATTCAAATACTACAAAAGTTTCAAGCTGAGAGTTTACGCAAAGTGTGGAACTTTTATCGCGAGATAATAGACCAATAATTGTGACTTTGACTAGCTGGATGACAAAATTCCTAAAGTATTAGAACATCCTCTTCTAAGATCCACCCGAAACAAACAATTATTTTCCTGCTCGCACTTGTTTTGGAGCCAAAGATAAATAGAAAAAGATTTGGCTTTTTGAATAGGGATTTACCCATTCCCATAAATATTAATATCGCACTTTAACAAAGAAACCGTAGGAATAAATATAGGGCCTTTAAGAAAGAGATTCGAACCCATCACCTCCCGGACATCGTGCGGATGCGCTGAAAGTCTCCTGGAGAATGTGAGGTTAATAATAATCTAAAGTAGGTGTTTTAATTAATACGTAAACTTTACCTTTTGTTGAAATCCGAAATCTTGCTTTGTCTAAGACACGCCATGTTTATAAAATTGAAAACCTGTTGACTTCAATCAGGAGAAACAGAAAAGAGAGTCAGAGAGCAGTGAATATGTTTATACAAATTAACTAAAAAATTACGTTTACATGGGGTAAAATCAACTTGAAAGAAGCGGATGCCAAAAAGTGAATTAAGAAAATAAGTGTATTAGCAGTGCATGAACATCGGGGAGGGAGGGGACATTGGACAGAAAACTAAACAGGTTTCAAAGTACTCTAAACAAGTTTGGTGGCTTTAAAACATTGGATATTTAATAAATGTATTAGTTTAGATATATAATCTAGATAACCAACTAGATCCAGTGTTGGGGACCTTTTTCGTCTGCTAATAAATTATTTCTGTGCTTTTACAAGTACAAATTTGCTGCTGTGTAACTGGAAAGTGTTAAAGTGTTAGATAGGAAATTGAACGATTATTTTTCAAAGCTTTACAAAGTGTCTCAAAAATCTTGACGCCATAAAAATATAGGATGAGAGGAGAAGTAGGAAAGAAAACCTCTAAAAAAGAGATGGATAATCCCTTATTTTTATGACGTCACATGGCTGATATTTTTAGACACTTGTAAAGCTTCTATTTTTCATTTGCATATCATTGATGACCCATACTTTTTATGATTATAAAATTGTTAGTTGCTTTCTATGAACACTGTAAGGTGACAGCCGGTGTTTGATTGACAGATTTGACAGATTATGACAGGTTCAGTCAAAATATATTTAACAGTATTCACGCGTTTCATAGCAATTTTTTTAGCCAAAGAAAATTCTTTTTTTTTGCAAATAAATATTTTTATACAGTGTTTAATCAAAGTATTAATTACTTATCATTAATAGTTTTATCTAGGAAAGAAATTGGGTATGCAAAAATCTCCACCTATCATGTAATGAATTTTTCATAATTTTTTTTTAAAAAAGTTTAATTAAATTTACCTTCATTGGTTAAGATTTAATAAAAAGGTTTTTATATCTTTTATATATTTAAATTTTAAGTGTGTTAGCCTCCAAAGATAAAAATATTTTACTTTTAGTTACATTTCAGAAATACTTTAAAATATATTTATCAATGTCAATACTAACTATTTCATTCTATTTACATCTTACTTCATTTTGTTATTCACAAAAAAATTATGGTCAGTTATTTCATTTAGAATTGAAATTGAAATTAATAATTAATACCTATTGCAACAAATATTTAATATTCTCACTAATATGCTAACAAAAAATATCATTTATCTTTACGATAAAAATTTAGTATTCCTCCTCTATATGATTTATTCAATGATGTTTAAAATTACTTATTTAATTAGGTTGTGTTTATTTCAGAGAAGTCTCAGGTACGTCTTTGAATGTTAAGGCCTTTGTAGAAGATAGAGACTAAGCTGTATGTCTTTTGTAAGCCGTAGAAACCAATACAAATTATAGGCTGCAGCTCGCAGACATAGCTCCTACATTTTGTACAAGAATCTGATCTGCTCAATTTCCAACAATCTACGCATACGATTTAAACATAAAATAAGCATCTGCCGAGCCCTGGTTTCCATACATGCATACATATTACATATGGAAGTCTTGGGTGGACCATGCTAGATGTTAACATAACAATCAAAATTTAAGGAAAGCCAATTTTTTCACTTGTGCTCCTTTTAAAGATAGCTTGAGTTGAAAATTGTGCATTGTGTGAAGCTTTGCTACAATTAGGGTCGGTCCGTCCAGTATAAATCTTTAATTTATGCATGTTAGAATTGATCTATTAATTTCAAACTTGACATGATGATTCCTGTAAAACGCACAACTTTCAAAGCAAAGCAATTTTAAAATAATTAACACAAAGTTTTCATGTCCATTTAAAACTTTTAAAACTTTTTGGAGGACATTTTTTCATATACATTTTGAATATTAATTTCTGGGATGATTAGGAACTATGCTATCTTTCGAGCTTAGAATTTAAGGATGTTATAATCCTGTGCTAAATATTTGATTGTTGCTATAGATGTTTTATCAGTTAGCATGAAAAAATATTACCTATTTTTCCAATTAAAAAAATACATTTGTATGTCGCTGTATGTAAAAGTGTAATAAAATTAAAAAGCTAGCTCTCTTTTCTATGCAGTATGAAAAATATATGAAAACTTTACAAAGGGCGTCTCCATTGTTTATGAAATGATAAGCAAATACAAAATTATTTGTGTATATTTTATACGAGTATTGGAATAAATAGGCTCACATTTTACTATTTAGTACTCAATGCAGAGGTTTTTATTCAGACGCTAGTTTAAAATACTACATTAATTATACAACTAGCGGTTGCGCTCCTAGCATTGAGGGGCTCCAAACCATAGTCAGATTTACTTTTAAATATAAAATAGCCTAAAACCATCTCAGGACCTATAAGAAGCTTCACTTTAAAGGATAAACATATCGGTTCATCGGTCAGCGAGATCCTTTGCTACAGATAAAAAAAGCTTACTACTTTATATTATAGGATATAATATAATTTGAAGAATATATTTTTTACTGTTACAAAACATTAAATTATTAGTGTAGCTTCCCTGAATAATAAGAATATGTGGAAAGTGTCCAATTAGAATAATAGAATTTGCTACAGCTCAAATCAAGGCAATTTTTTTCAAGTAGACAAATAAGAATTGCGCAAAAAACTGCCTTTTTTATTTACCCAAAAGGAAATTAAACAGTACTAAAAATCATCAGATAATGAGGTTAAAAAAGGTTGCAGAAATCTTAATAAGTCAACCTTATTGAATTACCAGGTTTAAAGCCTCTTAAAGTGGGTTTTATGTTGAATAGTTTTAGGTGGAGTTTAGTACGTCAGTTTATGCCCATACATTACAACAAGGAGGATAAGGCCCATTAGTAGCGCAACAAGAGTCTATCAAAATATTTTCAAATATAACAAGGATTAAAATGGCCTATTGCAAAGCAGTTTATTATGTTAAAATGAAAAAAATGTGAAAAAATGAATCATAAACAAACTTTTCATAATTAAATCATCAAAGCCTATATTAAATTTCAATCAATGCCTGTATTGCTAATCTGTTCAATATTTTTTCTGTAATATTGCTTGAACACTAGAAATAATCACATCCAGTAAGTAGGCTAGGCCAGTAGGTTTTCAAAATATACATAACTTAAATATTTTAATTATTTCTTCTACATCTACATGAAAAATTCAATCTTTTTCTCCTAATAACTTTTCGATACAACTTTAAATATGTGTATTTTCATACATACCCATCTTTAGAGGTTTTAAAAAGTTGTTTCCTAAAATCATATTACTTCGAATAAAAACTTTGCCAAATGATTTAAATTGATCTATTTTAATCAAATTTATAAATAAGATTTAATCTTATTTACCCACAACCAGGGACGTCCAAGGGACATGGAACGTAATCACCCCTTTACCGCCCCCCCCCCCCGAAATAAAAAAGCTTGGACGTCTTGCCCACAACAAAGTTTTTTTTTATACTAATAAGACAGGATTTGTAACTGTTCGTGAGAACTTTTTGGATCTATATTCAACTTAAAATAATTGTTTTAAAGCAATTTACAAAATTTAAGAAGCTAGGTTAATCCTTAATTGTAGGTAAAAAGTTTTTTCACTTAAAACATAATGTTGGTTAGTTTTCTATTATTATATTCAGAGCATTAATATCTATTTTTGCAAACATTTAATAAGAATTCATATGATTTTTTAAAAGTGTGTTGTGCTATGAGTTAAGGCTGTTTCAAAGCTCTAGGATGACAAATATCCTAATGGTCAGTTGGTACTATATTTTAACAACAACAAAAAAAACTCTTAAATACTCGATATAGATCTTGGTGTAATATCGCTACAGGCAGAGAAATCTTTTATATTTATGTGTGTAAATGTGTGTGTGTGTATGTGTGAGTGGTTTGTGTGTAATGTATGTGTGTAAATAATGGTTTGGTCCCAATCACTGGCGTGATGTGACCAAGCTTTTGTCTTTGCTGCCATTAATCAGTTCAACATGTCTCTGAAAATACAAGGTTATTGAATTGCAGGACAAACTTCCAATTTGCGCCAAAATTTTATAACAAGGTTATTGAATACAGGTTGTACTTTGAATGTAGCACAAGAATTCGAGGTAAATCGTAAATGGATTGCAATTGAACATCCGTTTATAAAATCATGCAGATTTAAATATACAAGGTTATTGAATACAGTTGAATTATGAAAATTGAGAAATTTTGAGATATTCATTGAAGACTGTAATAAAACAAAAATATTAAATAGTTTGGCTTGTCTATAAAGATGAAGTTTTTGTTACTATACAACAGATTTTAAAATCACAGCCAAAAGACGTAAATTGTTGTTAATGACTTTCGTATCTCTGAATAAATGGATTTTTGTCTAGTATTCTCTATAAAAAAGATTGCTTTCTCCTTTTGCATAATCCTTTTGTTTGTTGTTGAATTATTGTTTAATCCTTTAAAAAATCTACTAACAACCTTGATGAGTCCTGAAGAACTTTTGATACTTAATGATCTGAAATCATAATCAATACAATAGGAGCATAATATTGACTTTTAATTAATGATAAGCTTTTCTATTTAAACGGAAGACGCAACATTTTAAACTCTATGAAATTTTGTTTGTTTTTATTGAGACGATTTAGTTTAGATTATGAATTTATTTTTTGTTTTAACAAATCATGTCATTTCAAGACAAAAAAAATGTGGGTAAATCTTCAAACATAAAAAAAGACTGAACCGAATTGCATATAGAGACTGTAAATTTCTGCTCATTGTTGGGAAGGTATTGGGTTCGAGCCTTGATCCAAAAAATTTAAATGCTACCTATAGATTCTATGTCAGCTGTGTTATATTTATATATATATATATTGAGAACTTGGCGCTACCTTAGCCAATAAACAGGCGAAAATCATTATCATGCAAAGTTGGTACCAAAAACTTAAGTTTTAAAAAAAGAATACATACCCAGCAAAAGTAATTAGAATCTAGGTAAAAGCATGACAGATTTCTTTACATTTTTTATGTGAACTAAAATCAAAAGAAATTGATAATTCTTTTCACAATTTTAGGTACGGTTATTGTTTTAATTATTGCTATTTCTTCATTTAATTTTTATACAATGGTATATTATGTTAGATTTTTAAAACTGTACAGAAGATGCAGGGTTCTTGAATAATTAATAGTTGCACTGCTTTTAAAGGTTATAAAAGCCTATTTTTGAAAGGTTTACTGAGAAAAGTGAATTAATTATTCGAAATCCAGTTATTGTCCGTTTATCAGTACATTAAAGTCACTTATTTGATATGTAATAATATCTGTTTTTGTTATCTAAAAATCCAATAAAAAATGAGTATGCTGCCAAAATCTTTTAATTTAATCATAAGTTATTGTTATTTTATTTTATTATCATTCAGATAATAATTTTTAAGGAACCAGCTTAGGAACGTACGTAAATGCCCCATATATAGAGTAGTGTAAAAAAAATATTATGATTCCATTAAAGGCGTAGAGCACAGGGTGCAGTCTTTGCCATTATGATATATATAATTAATTAATTAGATCTATATATTATAATAGGTATTAAAGACAATAAGACATACATCCTACATTCTTGAAATGAAAAGAAGTATAAAAAAGAAAAGAAAGTTGTGGGATATCATTTTTCAAATTAGTTGTGTCAATTGTGGTTATTGCTTAAGGAGAGGGACACAAATTCTATAAATCATTTCGAGGAAAAAGATTTAAATCCTTTTATCCTATTCTATTATATAAAATTGTAAACTTTTTTGTCTGTAGAGAAGGACCTCGCTAACCACTGAACCAATATGGTTCTCCTCTACAGTGAAACTTCTTATAGGTTTCTGGGATGGTTTTAGGCTATTTTAGTTTTATAAGAAAATGTCTGGGTATCGTTCTAGGCCATTTTTCAGCACTTCCATATCTCTTGGAATATAGAGCCCCCTAGATACTAGAGGCGCAGCCGCTATTATTTATTAATCAAATTATACCAAAGAAAGACCTGTACCTCATATAGCCAATGATACCCTGTAGGGCTAATTATTTCTTGACTGCCTAAATTAGGGCGGTAATAAAACTATTATTTCCTAATATAGAGAAAACTACTCATCAGAATATCTATCCCTGCTCCCTAGGCAATGCTTAGCTGCCTGAATTAGAGCTGATATAAACTATTCCCATTTCCTTTCAGAGAGGGAGTATTATTCTAAAGAAAAAAGTTAGTAGCACAAATACTTAACAGACTGGTTAAATGAAGTAGAAATGTACTATTTACATTTTATATTGAATAACATACAATCAAAGGGTTAAACTCGTAAGATTCAATTCAAATTTTAAGTTTTTTTGTTTATCAAAAGGTCAAAATATAAGTTTAATCTCTGGGCTTCAAAAAAAGGAGGGCAGGGGTGGTTGAAAAAAATGTTTAGAATGTGTATCAAATGCTTTTATTTTAATCCATTCATTTATTAACTAATTCACCTAGAAATTTTCAATTAAACAAAAAAAAATACTTCTCCTACAGGAGGTATTTATTTTATATATATTTAACAAGGATGACAACATCCAAAAGTAGAGAAGCTAAAAATTATGAATGGATATCGGGAAAAAACTACTATAAAGCAGTGTCTAACAATATACATTAATATTGATAAAGTATGGAAATGAGGAAACCTTAAAAATCACGCAAACTTAAAAATCACGAAAATTTACAAATCTAGGAATCGATCTAGCACCGTAATTAAGAGACATATCTTAATGAAACTTTATAAAAATATGTAAAATATGAGTATATTCAATCCCTGATACTTTCAGCCCCAAATCCTGAATAGGAATCGAGAAATCCATAGAAAACCTGAAAATCTAGTAATCGATCTAGCACCCTAATTAATAGAAAAATCGTATTTAAAAATATTTAGAAAAATATTAGAATGCAAATTTAAGCAATCCCTAAACATTTCAGCCAATTATCTTTAAAGGGAGTTGAGAAAATCACGAAAACGTGAAAATCTAGGAATCGATATAGCACCCCAAACAACAGACAGATGGACTAAACAATGTATAGATTAGATGGGCATATGTTACAAGAATCTTCACTAAAATTTTCAGCTGTCTATTTTTTATAGGAGCCGACTTTGTCTCAGACGGACAGACGGACGGACATTTCGAATTATAGAGTAGCTTCGCTACTAAAAATAGTTTTAAACAGTGTTTTATTTTATCGACGGTAATAATCATTATAATGTGCAATAAGATAAAGTTTAATAATTTTTTGTATATTTCTCTTAGTTTTACAAAAATTAAGGATGATTTTAGAATAGATGGCAAATGATGTAAGAATAGAATTTTTATTTGATAAATTTCTTTTTAAATCAGTATAATTAAACACACAATTAATTTACATTGTTGCAGTCAATCCAAAAAGGGATATATTTTCTTTAAAATGAAATTATTTAGCAAAAAATACTTTCTGCTGCAATAGAAGAAAAATAAATGAAGCCTTTATTTTTTTTGTTGAAGAGGGGGGAGTCAATTTCTTTTCCAGGGCGATTTCTCTTAGGAGGGGTCGGTACCCAACCATCAACGAAGACGAAGACCTTTTCGGGAGAGGATGCGTTAATGTTAAAAAAAAAGCCATATTGGTTCAACGGTCAGAAAATCTTTAAGTACAAACATACAGTCACAGACTTTTACTTGAGGATTTTAAAAATATCTATCAGTTTAGCTGTAAATATTTATAAAAAGGTGCAAAACTAGTGGTTAGAGAAATAATTAATCAAGCGTCATAAAAAAAATAGATATACCAGCTAATAGAGGATTCAAATTATTAAATTATTAAAAGAATTAATAATTAAAACTCTGTTTTAAAAGAATTCGATTGTGGCGACACTTCCTTTTGTGTGTTCAAATATTAAAACTAAAATTTTAAT
>LS056686.1:0-11885 GCA_900241095.1 Acartia tonsa
ACGATACGAGAAATAACTATTCTCGTATTCATTCGAATCCGGTGGATAGGAACCGGTTCTCATCCATACGAAAAAAATATGTCTAGCATCTATTATATCCAGCTTTCTACGAATTAAAAACTGGTTTTAATCTTATAATTGTACATTCTATATCTACGGAAAGCTGTTTTCAATACGATGCGAGAAATAACTATTATTTATTTTAGGAATGAAAAAGAGGCTAAAAAGCATGAAATAATAGTACCAAATGTTTATGTTAGAATATACCCTAATGGAGATATTCTTTATAGTATCAGGTAAATTCATTTTTAAATAGCTACTCCATAGCTCTATATGTTTGTCCAATGTGTTGCGTCAAAAATCACATTTTCTTACTTAAAGTAGTATCTTAAACGGCAAAAACACGCAAGGTGAAATTAAAAAACCATAATTAAAAGATATCCTTAGCTTTAGACAAAAAAGACCTTAATACTTTATATAAAAGGATCATCACACCCAAACATATGTTACTCATTATGTAAAAATTTTTATATTAATACTCATTAATTACTCATAGTAATACTATCATTATGGTCACTAATAAAGGTTTAAAATTATTTTAAAAAGACGTGAAAGTGGTAAAACAAATCAAAAAGATGAGAAAAAAAACGAAAAACAAAGATATACTCTACTTACATATATACCAATAAATTTTGAACGCCTTTTTCATTTTTAAAAATTACTATAGGTCATTTTGCAATGATTTCTTTTATACATTTATTTTTACTTTTATATACAGACAGCCAGACTAATACATACATATTACATATAAATTATTTATATTTATATATGATTACTTTTTATGAAGGTGAAAGAAAGGAAAAAAAACAACTTAATCCCATATTAATAATAACATTATTACTACTCAACCAATGTTTCTCTATATATAACATGTGTATGCACATGGAATTAAAGTAAAGTAAAAATGTTTATAATTATTGTCAGGGATAAAAAAAATTATTTCATAACAAAAGCTTTAAAATTTGGAATAGATTTTATAAATAATTATACAAAATAAATGAATGTCTGAATGACTGTTGTGTGTGTAGCGCTAACAATTGAACCAATATGGTTCTCCTTTGCAGTGTAGCTTCTCATCGCAATTTTTTTTCCAGGGCATAACAAACATCTCAAGATAAAGACCCTTAGAAAATAATGACTACACCCAAAACAATTTTTTACTCTTATTTTTAAAACTGAAATTTAAACGGGGAGGTTAAATTCCCCACACTCCCCACCTTAAGTGTCCCTAAAAGCCTCTTGGAGCGTTTGTGTTAGTTGTAATAAAAGTTAAATAACATAGTTAAATAGCACCATATTTAGATAATCTAATATTTTCGAAGATGATTAAAGTCCCTCAACAGATTATGACGTCATACGATAGAATAGCCACTGTAATTGTCTGATGGTAAAATTTATGCTGGCCTCTCATTGGTTATTTTATCGTATGACGTCATAATCTGTTGAGGGACTTTGATCATCTTTAATATTTTCTAAATACTTCTTTACCGCGCTTTTTTGTTCATGAACTTCTTCTAATAAGTGACATACAGGGGAACATCCATGCCCAAACTATGAAGTAGCTGTGCTACTAACATTATTTTGTTTATCCCAGTTACCTGTCCATTAATCTAGTAGATGTTATATTAACCCCAGTCAGCCACTCTGGGTAAATAATTAATTAATTAACCCTTTTCCGTCTGTCCAGCTACATGTCAACGGATCTAAAGGGATAAGATAATTCCAAAAATTAATATGACAAACCAACTTGCCCCTTATGAAGTATATTGATGGAACTTTTGATGACTTAATTCAGTTTTTACCCAACCAATGGCATTTACGCTATAATTACACCCTCTTCCTTCCTGATTATATATTATAGCGGAACATACATCTATTTTAGAGGGTTTGAAAATCCTCTCTTTTGATAAAGCCAATTTCACTGCTCGCTGTTCTTATCATTATTTCACCTTTTTCAGCATTTAAAACCCATTTATCTTTTTTATTATCTGATTTATTGAGTAGTATTTTATATTCTGAATTTTATCAGGAATAGTTTTAAAAAGATATAATTCGTTCCATTTACAAATTACAATGGAACTTTTATGTTATTTTATATCTACAAAAAGAGTGAATCCAGAATTTTAAGAATTTTTAAGAGACCCTCTAATCTTTATATATTACAACTACACCCACCAATATAAAATATACACTAATCAAACTAGGATAACTATAATTATTAGTAGCAAAGTAAAAGAGCTCTATTCTAGGGGTTGTTGGGGCTCTTCAAATACTGATTAACTTTGTATCTGATTTTGTATTGTTATAGATTATAATATAACACAGATGGCCATATAAACCTCCCTCTTTCCCTTAAAAAGTGGGGAGTATCGCCCCCCCCCCCTCCATTCAAATAGGTTCTGGTTCAATGGGGACGAGTCATCAAGAATTTTAAAAGTCCTAATAATGGAAGACTAACAGACCGAGAAAAGTGACTTTTACGGTAGTTTTGCTAATTTAAACATCTTAAAAGAATACTAATGCCTTCAAGGAGTTACATCAATCGTAGCCTAAAAATTTAAGCACTCTTATCTAGTCAAACTTTTTATAATTCTAATCCACAAGTGAAAATTTTGTTTATTATCAAAATTATTGTCCATTATTTTATAACTTAAAATCCTTAAGTATTGTTGTTGTCAAAGTCTTTACTAAAGTCGAAATTACACGAATATAGAATCAAATAAAATAGTTGCTTCACCCCTAGCCTGTAGGGATGGGCGGTGAAGTTAAGAAAATAGCCTCAAACCAATCCAATATATTTACAAAGTTTCCAAAAGTATTACCAATTCGGCCAAGTGTCTTCAGAGATTTTAAGCTACAGACAAAAAAAACCTTACTACTTTATATTATAGGACAGGTTACATATTCACGGATAAATTAAACATCCTTTCGATGTTTTTATTGCTGGTAACATGAATAAAGCATATAGAATGGTGATTATGTCTCTAATTTACAGGAAATCAACATTCATTATGTATGTAACAATGTAGGTGTGATAGCAATTTCGCATATAGACTTGTTTTTATCAAATTGGCTAAATTTATCCAGGGATCTAAAGGGATAAGACAGTGGCCGATAAATTGATGTAAATCCAGAATGATGTATTTACACAAAATAACCCGTCCCCATCTGTAAATTAAAATTATTGTTTAAAACGTTTAAACACTCAACTTAATGAGCCAACTAATTTAAATTCACTCAAGTACCCAAAGTTGTTAAGCCAGCGAATAAGAAAATGTTGTTATAAAACTTTCGGGCCTAGTGTAATAAATGGCCCATTGACCCTATCTCTTATAATTTTTTACTGCAGCACAAACTGCGTTTTCCTCTGTGTTTAACATGCGTTAACGAACAACTCCCAATCATGTGTTACTATGAAACAATTGCAGTTCAAACATAATGGTGGAAACTATGGAACACAACCAAGTACCATTACCTTGAGAAATAAAGACAAATTTTCTTTGGTCACAAATGTCTGAATCTATCTTTTTATTCATTTATTTCTTCTGTTATAACTGTATAACATAGTTAACTCCGATCGCTGACATTAAAGAGATGTCTTCGAATTTTGTCAAAAACCGCGTCATAACTAAAATGTTAGAACAAGGACGCCCAATTAAATGTTTTTAGAGTATAACACACCTTTATCCCCTCCCCCCATTGGACGTCCTAAGGGTTGCGCCTCTAGCATCTAGTTGCAACTCTGTATTAAAAGGGTAAGAAAGGGTCAGAAATATAGCCTAAACCAACCCAAGTCTTAAAAATGAAATAGCGTTAAACCATACTGATACTGGATCAATCAAACAGTTTATAAAAATTTAACCTTCATACAAGAAAACCTTACTACTTATAAGATAGGATATTGCCAAAGCTATGTCAGAAGGCTAAATTAACAGTCAGAGTTAGTGAAAAGGCGAAAAAAGCGCAACTTATTAACATGCAGATTTAGAATGAGTCTTGCATTAAAAGGGTTGGTTTTCTACGATTGTTTAAATGTGTAGATGGTTTAAACTTTTTAATATAGTCTTATCTTTAGTTCATTTTTACTATTTATTTCTTTAATCTTTTTGAAGTCATAGCGATAGCAAAGTATAGCAATTTGACCAGACAATCAAGTTTAAAATAACATGATTAAATCAAATTTTATAAGATTTTTGTTGTCATAATGTTAAAGTTACCAAATAGTAATCTATCTTGTAAAATATGATTGATCTTCAAAGAACAAAAAATTGTGCTTTATTATTTTGAATGAGGTACAAAGTTGCATAATTGTCCTATGACATAAAGCTCTCTTTTTATTATTAATTATAATCAACAAAGTCAATTATGTCCAAACTAGAAAAAAATATTTAAAATGAAAGATCGAACAAACACAATTTTAAGGCCACTTAAAGCAAGTTCAGCATAGGCTGTTAAGATCCTTCTTAACACTGAGCCAATTGAATCTCCATTTGCATATGTTTCTGGATGGTTTTAGGCTATTTATATTTCTAGATTCTGTCTTGGTATGGTTTACAGCTATTTTTATGTTTTTATATGTGAATATTTCTTGAATAATAGAATGAAAACTTGCCTGTGTGATATATCATACTTGTAGAGTAGCTACGTTACTGAAAATTAATACATAGGATGATATGTGGATAAATAGGAGAGGAAATTAGGTTTTCCTATACATAAATATTATTATTATAACATGTTAAACATCATATACTTAAAAATATAAAGAAAAATACCACATAGAGTATAGTATAAGTTTTTTTTTATTTCCAAATATCAAACATGTTAGTAATTTGTAAACCTGCATGAAAAATTATTAAAAGATACTGTTATTAGTTATTTATCACATCGTATTATAGTCAGTTCTCCGTGGATATTAATGAAAAATGATAGAGGGGCAGAAGGCACGGTTTTAAATCCATCACATTGGATTATTTTTTTTACTATACTTTTTTTAAGTGCAGGACTTATTTACTTCAGCTTAAGCATGTTTTTAACATATTTCCAATATTTTTATATTGGAATATTATTTAAATACAATTTTTAGGTAGATATTACTTTAGATATTGTATAATTTATTTTTTAATAATTAATTTTTACAGAAAAGGGGTAACAAAAACTGTGACAAAGCTTCATTAATTATTACTTTTCCTTTACCAATTATAGAATATAATACAATTAATACATAATTAAAAAAAAAACATAAAGAAGGAGGGAATAGAGGGTTTATTGAATGTAAAAAAAAATATTTATGATATGAAAAGATCACAATAAAAAAAAAGATTGTTTCGAAACTGATTAATATCCGGTGGATTAAAACCGATTCTCAGCCATACTAATATAGCATTATATTATATCCAGTTTTCTGCGAATACAAAAAAAATTAGACCGTGCCTTTGCCATCTCGGTTTAAAAAACTAGTTTTAATCTTAAAATTGTACATTTTTGTATCTGCGGAATTATTATTATAACATGATACGATAAATAACTATTCACGTATTTTTATACACATATTCCACATCACATATTCCAGCTAAAGCATGATTATTATAATGGCGAAAAATGAATTTTTAGTTGGAATGAAATATCCTTAGTATCCGTGAGTGAAAGAGTATCATTATATATTATGTCATGTCATGGCTTGGGGGATAAAGGTATAGGTAATCAGAATGACAATCTAACAACCCAAAACTCAACACTATCTAAAAAATTGTGATATTTATTCCACTTCCATAATAAAATATTGCTAATGCTGAACCCAATGGTTAAGGGTGGTCTAAAATTAGCCTTCCCTTTCGGCGATAAGTTATTCAAGGTCTCTTAATTAGGATCAATCAAAAATTATCTCTGGAATAAGAGTTACAGATTTATATGAAATCTAGCTGCTCGAAGGGAAGAGGAGGTCAGGAAAATAGCATAAAACCACCCCAAGACATTCATAAAGCTTCACTTAATAGTACAACCCATTCTAAAGAGTAATTTCCGAAATCTTTACCTAAAACAAAGAATCTCACTACTTTATATTATGGGATAATGAATAATTATTTTGATATTCCTTTTTCCCAGCTACTACTAGCTGGCTTTATATGATTATTGTCTTACCTGTCCTTGAAAGAGAATAGGTAATGAGGAGAGCTTACACTTCTACCAAATGTTAGACACTTTTTTTTTATAATAATCTTATGGTTTCGACCCTAGCCTTTAGGGGCTTTGCCAACTGGAGGGTTAAATTTTTTCCCTCTCGCCTTAGATTTTAGTGTTTTTTTTTCAACAATTTGGTTTATATGTAACACAGTAAGAAAAACTGGTGCAAATTGATACTTAGTAATAGGATGAGAAAAAAGGAAAAAAAACTCCTTTTCACAGATAAATTTAGGGGAAGGCAATTACCTACAATTACTCTTTCAAAATTAAAGAAATTTTAGTTTTGATATTTCATGATTCTAAATGATATTTTATAAAGAGGAAGTTTTAAATTATTTAACATTTACATTACAATAGATCATTTTAAATTTAGATTAGGTTTAAAATTATTTTCATCTATTTTTTCTTTAATAAAAAACATTAATTTTTTAAAAATATATTTGTATTATAGATAAAAAGAATACAATCTTAAAGTAATCTATGTGCTTCATCTTTGCCATGGCATTCACCTTGCTCATATTTTAATGTGCTTAGATTCGAACCCCTCACTCCACGAATTAAAGACTATTATACAATATAGATGGTGTATACTAGCAATCTTTTATTATTTTCTAAGAAAACATACACTTTTTAAACCACTAAACTGTAATATTTTAAACATATATATAGGATGTACGTGGAAAATTTTTAGTCAATTTAACTTGCAAATATATATACCTCATTTATTGGTCAGTTCGTTCATTTAGAAGTAGGGGAGGGAATGGGATAAAGGCGGTAGATAGGGGGCTTCGTCATTGTAGCAAGCTGCGAGCCGCGCTTTATCAGAGTACGTGAAAATCTGGTGCAACATCCAAGTAATAATATATCGATTAGTAACAAACATACAGTCATGTCAGTAAACATATTCAAATAAATTCAAATACAAATCAAAAACATGCATTGATGTGTTTGTATGTGTTCTGGCTTCACTATCATATTTATATTTTACAAAGATTCCAAAAACATAATTTAGAAATATAATTTTCAGTACAGATTTCAAACAAATTAATATCAGCTGGAATTAAACCGGTTCTGAGCTATACTGAAACATAATGTTACCTATTGTATAATAGACAATTTTCCAAGAAAAAAAAATAAAAGTCATAAATAAAAAACAGTTCAGCCCGAGCCAACTAACTAGAATTAATCTTATTAATTTTCATTTTACTATCCGCTAAGAGCTGTATATAAAACGATGCAATAATTAACTATTAGAGCATCTATTTTTAAGAAAATGCATAAATACCCTCAATTCCTTTAACTGTTTATTAACTAGATTGCCCTAAAGAATTACAATAATATTAAAATTAATAAAAATACTAGAAAATAGGTAAACAAATAATGTTAAACCTAAGCGTCCTTAAATTTTTTGTTTGACAACCCGCAGGCAGTACATTTAGTATGTACAGTACATCTTGTAATGATTATCTACTTGTATTGATATGTGGAAAAGTCAGGGATATAAAGGGATAAGACAATGGATGATAAATTGATGTACATGATAATAAACAACACAACCCCTTCTCCAGATTAAAATTATTAATGTAAGTTTAAACAAAATAATCAAGATTTGATAACATTTTTTATCAAACTTTGGGTACAAGTGTAATTTACAGTCTAATATTCCCTCCCTTTCTGGTAATATACCTCTCATATAACTTCCTAATATATGAATCAAACTGGAAATTAAAGCCTTATTGAACTAGAATTCAGATATATCAAAAATATAAATTTTATACTGTATGATAATTTTCAAGATATAGAAAATAACAAATATAAGAAGTCGAGCAATAACGTTTTTTTAGATATTAAATATCATTATTGAGCTTGTGGATGGATAGACAGAGTGAATTACGAGTTATAGATCAGCTTTACTTCCAAATATATGGGAATGGTATATCCTATATTATTAAGTAGTAAGGTTTTATTGTCTGAAGGTTAAGATCTCAATGAATACTAAACAGAATGGGTTCTCTAAATTAAATTAGTCCTGTGTAGTTTTTATGCTATTTAATTTTAAGATTTGAGACTTGGGATGGTTTTAGGCTATTTTTTTGCCCTGGACGCAGGGGGCAAACCCGTTAGTATCTATAATACAAAGTAGAATGATGTTTGTCCGTCCCTCTGTCTGTCTGTCCCTTAAGATCTCGGTAACCGCTGCTAGTTGTATTTATAAAGCAGTTGCGATACTATGATAATGAAAACAAAACAATATTTCAATTATTACTTTAAATAATTACATGATGACATTTATTAAAATTTATGTCCTAAACATAAATCTATTTTAATTCTAATTGTAAATGTCACATCAAATAATTTTAATATCAAATTTATTTCAATATTTTAATGACAAATGTTTATGAAACTTTAATTATGAAAATTTAAATAATTTATAAGTAATATAAATATATTTTTATAATTAGATATATATTGTATATTATCTGACAAACTTAGTTTTTGAAATATATATTTAGCCTGTACAAAGATGTTAGTTTGATAAAGTAGCCTTGGAATAAGATGAATCAATAGCTTTTAAAGCTATATAATCCCATATAGATGCTCGCTAGCCAGTAAAGATAAGAATACCTAAATATATTTAGAAAATGGACTAAAACCTGTGTACTCGGTTTTAGATTTTGATTAATGAAAAAAAATCTTGGCTTCCAAAACTGGAAATATTACCATGATTATCTAATGTTACTGTCTATAATACGATGCGATAAATTACTATTCTTGAATGTTAACGTTAAGGGGATAATTATGATACTATTTGCTAATCTTTTATTACGGTTTAATTGGCAAAATCACCTTTCTTCATCTCTCTGTGTCCATCGGAGTTGAACCAAATCTGAGCTCTGATGGAAATCAATTTAAACAAGGATGACAACATCCATAAAAGCGAAGCGCTGATACTGTAGAACAAACGGACACTTGTATTGTGTCAGAACTTAATAATCAGAATATATGTATAAGAGTCGATGCAAAATTGTAAGTAAACTTGTTAAAAAACTGCTTGATACAGAATAATGTTTAAGGACATACTAACATTTTTAGGACTTAATTATAGTGTTGCTTCGGTTATAGTATTGTACTTTGTTGTCCCAGGAATCAGTATACAAAAAAATCAGATCAATCGGATGTTTAAAATGGACGTATGGACATTTTGGTAATGATTATAGAGTTGCTACGCTTTCTAAATTCTACCTAACTACTGCAGGAATCACCATGCAAAGTTTGAAATCGATAGGACAATTCTAACATGCCTAAATTAGCGAAAAAAGCTATCCGTTACGGACGGACGGAAGGACCGACACTAATTATAGAAAAGCTTCGCTTTTAATTATATCATTAAAACATCCTTTAAAATACAATTGTATTTTATGATAACAATATATTATTATTAATTAATGTCTTTATAAAAGTAATTTTTTTCAATGTTTATGGAAGGTCAGTAAGCCCTTTAGAATCGTCTTATAATTCCAACTTAACATAATGATTCTTGTAGTAATAAAGTAAAATGCAAAAAAACTAGCAATTATATAATCTTTAATAGAAATTACCAGAAAGTCCATTGCTTATAGGTTCATTTCTAGCTTATAGATTTTTATTTTTTTTGCAACAATTTTTCTATGATAAAATTATTCTATTTAGCAGTTTTTGGTTTGATGATGATTCCTAGGACAACAGGGTATAATGTCAAACGCAAAGAGTCTCTATAATTAAGTCTAACTATGTAAATATGCATTTTTTTCAACAAATTCACATACAATTACAATAAATTATTATTCTGTTTTAAAGTTCTGAAACTCTGCAATTGTTAATGTGCAAATTGGACTTACCAATAATTTCTTTCTTCGTGGTGGTGTTTTGTGATTCTCGCCTGAAACAAAGGTTATTTTCAATAATAAAGTAGTTAGATGTTGGTTTATCTGTAGAGGCCTCTAGGGACACGTAAAATTGTTTCTTTTTACTCTATTTTAAAATCAGTTATTTACCAAAAATATTTTTTTCGCCGATAGATTAAGTTAGTTATATTTTTAGCTTATTGCAAAATTGTCCACATGGCGGCGGTTTTCTTAATTTTTGTCGATTTCTCTGGGGAAGGTGGTGGTATAAACCTTTACGGGACCTATGAGAAGCTACCCTGTTAAGGAGAACCAGATCGATTCAGCGGTTAGCGAGATCCTTCGGTACAGACAGACAAACAGACACGACACACATCCTGTTACTTTATTATAAAGATTGAATATCTCCAAAACGGCTAATAATTTTCTTTGAATTGGCATTGCACAAACTTTAAGGTATTTTTTAAATAGTGGCTGAGGGCTTTTTATAGCCTAAAAAATCCTAAAACCTTAATTTAGAAAAAAAAGCTGAAACCCAGAAGATATGTTAATTTTTATATTAAAGATTGAAGATCTCAATCAGTCTTTCTTTTGAAATTGTTTTAAAATTAAAACTTTGTCGTACTTTTTATAAACGAACACAAATATGTTATAATCTGTTAAAAAGTTAAAAACCTAAAAAAATAATTAACTTTTTATGGTAACGACTTGTGCAAAACTGTGTAAAAGTCAAGTTAAATGTCTGTTGAGTTCAGTCAGTGGTTGGTGGAGCTACATATTATTTTTTTAATCAAAGGTGTTTTCTTTCCCTAAAAGTTCTTATTGAGCACAGAAACCCCTCTCTTATTATTTAGATAAATTTAAAATGAAAAGGGGTTAGTTTTGTTCTGTATGCTCAACCCCTGCCGGGAGACCATAACTGTGATGCCCTAACCCTTTAGAGCTACAATATCCTAATATAACCTACCCTAAAGAAAGACTTACAGTATTAACCCCCTTATTTTTATTCCATTTTGTATTTAAGAAAGGTTTCGGCTTTCGTCTAGGATCTTTAAGTTAAAAAATGAAATTTTGCAGTTCTATTCTTTTTTTATATCCTTAAAAAGTTGAAACAAAAATCTGAATGATGATTTTACAAGTCTTATACCCAAATCATATATATATATATATCATAAAAATTCAGAGCAATAATTTGTATTAGTTTTGCAAAAGATCTCTGAAATAGCTGGTTAGATTGGTTTGCACAGAAGATTCCTATTGATCCTAAGTTAATTTTAGGTTATTTTCTATTTTGTTCCGGGAAGGAAAGGTACCATGGATTGTTTATTACACTAGTCCCCAAAGTTTTTTTTTAAATTTCATATTCGTTGCTTAACAACTTTGAGGACTTTTAATAAGTTTTGATTTGTTGGTTGTTACGTTGAGCGTACAAACGTTTCAACCACTAATTGTAATCTATAGGAGAAGTAATTTTGTACAGTGGAGATGTTCATCTATTTATTGGCCATTGGCTTATCCCTTGAGATCAGGGGCGTCCAAGCTTTTTTTTTGGGGGGGGGGTAAAAATTTTTTAAGGGGGGGGGAATTGGGTTTTTGGGGGGGTGGGGTAAAATGGAGCGCGAACCGCGCCGCGAATTTTTTTACCCCCCCACAAAATTTTTACCCCGGGGGTAAAATTTGCTTGGGGGGGGATAATTACCCCCCCTGAAATCTGTTGGCAGGGGTAAAATTTGTTTACCCCCCCCAAAATTTACCCCCGGG